>JADLZN010011777.1:743626-912234 GCA_018155175.1 Sinocyclocheilus anophthalmus
AAAAGTTTTCCCCCTTCCTGTTTTGTTTTTATTTTTGCATTTTGTCACCCGTAAAGTTTCAGATACTCAAACCAATTTTAATATCGCAAAGATATGCAAGTAAATACAAAATGCGTTTTTCCAATGGTGGATTTCATTTATAGGAAAAAAAGCTGTCCACACCTACTTGTCCCTACGTGAAAAAGTAGTGCCCTCCTTTTAATCATAAAAGAACTTTGATTCACACATCTGTTAGAAATCTGCGTTACATTTCACTAGCCCACACACAGGCTGATTCCTGGCTAGACCTGTTGAATCAAGAATCACTTAAGTGGAACCTGTCTGACAAAGTGAAGCCTGCTTAAAGAGCAACACATCATGCCGCGATCTAAAGAAACTCAAGAACAGATGAGAAACAAAATATTTGACATGTATCAGTCTGGAAAGGATAATAAAGCCATTTCTAAGGCTTTGGGATTCCAGCGAACCACGGTCAGAGCCATTATCCACAAATGGAGAAAATTTGGAACTGTGGTGAACCTTCCCAGGAGTGGCCGGCCGACCAAATTACCCCAAGAGCACAGCGACGACACATCCAATAGGTCATAAAAGAACCCAGAACAACATCTAAATAACTGCAGGCCTCACTTGCCTCAATTAAGCTCAGTGTTCATGATTCAACAACAAGAAATAGACTGGGCAAATATTGCATCCATGGGAGAGTTCCAAGGCAAAAACCACTGCTGACCAAAATAACACAAATGCTTGTCTCAGTTTTGCAAGAAAACATCTTGATGATCCCCAAGACTTTTGTGAAAATACTCTGTGGACTGACGAGATAAAATTTGAACTTTTTGGAAGGTGTGTGTCCCGTTACATCTGGCATAAACCAGCACAGCATTTCATAAAAAGAACATCAGACCAACAGTCAAACATGGTGGTGGTATTGTGATGGTCTGAGGCTGCTTTGCAGCTTTAGGACCTGGATGACTTGCCATAACTGATGGATCCATGAATTCTGCTCTCTATCAGAAAGTCCTGAAGGAGAATGTCCGGCCGTCAAGCTCAAGCGCACTTGGTTTATGTAGCAGGACAATGATCCAAAACACATCAACAAGTCCACCTTTGAATGGCTCAAGAAAAACAAAATTAAAGTTTTGGAGTGGCCAAGTCAAAGTCAGACTTAAATCACGATTGAGAGCGTTCATGACCTTAAACGGCCCTTCTGCTCAACCCCTCCAATGTGGCTGAATGCAAACAATTCTGCAAAGAAGATGGGCCAAATTCCTGTTCAAGACTCTTGCCATATCGCAAACGCTTGATTGCAGTTGTTGCTGCAAAGGGTGGCACACCCAGTTATTAGATTTAGGGGGCAATTAATTATTCACGTAGTGTCAGGCAGGTTTGGACAGCTTTTTTCCCCTTAATAAATGAAATAATCATTTAAAAATTGCAGTTAGTATTTACTCAGATTATCTTTGTGTAATATTAAAATTTGTTTAATGATATTAATCTTTTTAGTGTGACATGTGCAAACAATTAAAAAAAACAGGAAGGGGGCAAAAACTTTTTCACACCACTGTATGTTATGAATAGAAGAACTGTGATATTCGGAGCGGTGTTTCTGATATCAGTGAGTGAGGAGTGGAAATGGTGAACCCGGAGTGGAGTTGGAGCGGAGTGGGATGAATTAAAAATGGGTCCGGAAGCGACAGCGCGCGCTCACTACTCCTCTGGCAGTAGGGCGAGTTGTCTCCTTCTCTCACGGTAGCCCACTCAGATGAAAAGAAGGAGTTTTCCTTTCCGGCGTTATTCGCACAAACGTGGGGCCTTGTTCCTCTGGCTTAGGGAGGGGGGGCCCGCAGATGCGCCCCCCCCCCTGCCTATAAATCGGCTTAATTTGCAGCACAATCGGCCGATGCCAATTAATTAAAAAATGCCAAAAATCGGCCGATCAATCGGTCGACCTCTAGTGCAGACCTCTACTCTAGTCCTCACCTTACAGACCTCTTACCTGATCCCCCTTCACTGTTTTTCTTGTTTCTCGAATGAATGACTCCCATCAGCTCTAGACGTGGTGCGAAATGTACAGGTTAAGCGCAGATTGGCTCATGCTATAACATTGTATTCAGAGAGCATGTCTGAGATGTTTTAAAGATTTAAATCTTGTTCTGCGATCATTTGTTTTGGATTTTAGTCTTTTCCATTTCTGCATGTCTCCAAGATGTGAAATGTGCTTCCTTCCTACAGCACAAAATATTTCCCACCTACATTATAGAAATATTTTGTGGATGTGTTGGAGGCTAATTTCACAATCATTTTTGCTGTTCTGTTTGGAGGTGTGAGAAAAGGGACATAAGGTTTTATGGGTGTGTCTGAGTGTGTGTGGAGAGATTTTTCTGATTCATATTCGTATGTTGAACAAGTTCCTTCCTTGCTCTACCCAAAACAAATGCTCCCCCCTTCCATCTGACACACGATCCCCGTCTCTGAGATGTCATGGTGCTTCCAGCCAAACAGAGTGAGTTGAGATTCTTTCGTCTGCCTGACAGCTGTGCTGCAATGAGAGGAGAGGGAAAATCCTCTCTCCACGCTTAGTTGTGCTGCTGCTGAATCTTTTTTCTTCTCAAAGCTTTTTTAAGTGTAGGATGAGTTCAGTGCACTGGTGTCTTTTTGAAGAGCACTGAATCGATGCAAAGGATATGTTTTTGGACACTAACGTTCATTTGTATTCAGAAAGCGTTGCTGAACAGATGGTGTCTTGAGTTAATGTCTTTGAATAGTTTTTGGTCATGCTGAAACTTTAAAGAATTGTAAATTAGTTCGTCTTCACATAAAGATGATCACTGCATGCAGTTCTTTGTTATAATTATAGTAGTTTGTTGTGTTATTCATTATAAAACATTAAAGCATTAGTTCACTTCAGAATAAAAATTTCCTGATAATTTACTCACCCACGTGTCATCCAAGATGTTCATGTCTTTCTTTCTTCAGTCGAAAAGAAAATAAGGTTTTTGAGGAAAACCTTCCAGGATTTTTCTCTATATAGTAGACTTCAATGGGGATCAACGGGTTGAAGGTCCAAATTGTAGTTTCAGTGCAGCTTCAAAGGGCTCTACACGATCCCAGCCGAGGAATAGGGGTCTTATCTAGTGAAACGATCGGTTATTTTCTACAGAAAATAAACATTTATATACCTTTTTTTTTTTTTTTTTTTTTTTCTTTTTTTTATTTTTTTTTTGTGTTAAAATTACCTCACAAATGCTCGGTAAATGGTGGGTAAATTATCAGGAAATTTTCATTCACTTGTGAACAAATCCTTTAAGCAAGGTTCTTTCTGGCTGCTACTTTTCCCATTATAGCTCTGTTTTCTGCAATTGAGTTCAGTCTATATTCATCAATCACTGTCATTAGGTTAACCAGTTGCCAGGGGACATAAGGAAGGCATTTCAAGTTGGTGGAAGGGGGCTAAATGTAATAGAAAAGCAGTCTTCAGTGCCAGCACATGGGGCTTCCCTGAGGCTCCCAGATGCTACAAGAGAAATGGGTTTTTCAACTTGAATTTTGCTGATTCTGTCACTAGCAGTAGGACTTTGAGATGTGAGAGTGTGCTCTGAGCCATGTATTAGAGCTATGACTTTCCCAGACACCCTCAAACACATTACAGCACTCGGCAAGAACTCCTCCTCGTCACAAGGGCACTTTCCCAGGGTGGACGTGATGAACATGATGATGTCAGAATGTGTTACTCATGTTGCTCTTGTTTTTAGACCGGCGGCAGAATGTTTGGAATCTGCATTGACATTTGAAGCAAAGAAATGGTTGGCTGTTGGTAAACTAGTTTTAGGCGATATGCTCAATTTTCATATCGTCATATCGTCAGCTCCCCATGTTGGAAAGATCGCCTATAAAGTAAATAATACCATGTATAAATTAATTACACGATACTCGTGTTAATTTTGTAATTATTTACTTAGTTTCACTGCGGGAAAGTGAACCAACTCCAGCGTAAGGCTAAAAGCAGCCTAATGTTTTTAATATGACGGAATTTGTATTTAACATAACATAAATTAATAGAAACATTGTAAGTTACTATTATAAGATTTTTACTTTCTCAGTTATTCAAAAGAGCTACAGCAATAATAGCGATAGAACAGTATACCAATATAACAACATCACAATTGGCAAGAAGCCTCTAGTCTAGCACAGGCGCCTTTAGCACTTTAAACCTGCCGTTAAAAACATGACACGATTCACATAACGACCATGAATTGATCATCTCTTATACTTGCATCGCACGTAGATCTGCACTGTTGTTTATGATGAGAGACTTCGCGAGTCAGAATTCAGTCAGCGCTCGCTAAACAACGGAACTCCGCTGTTTCAGCGATGACTCATCTAAACGTCTCTGATTGGCCATTGCGTTCATAAGCTCAGCATAATTATGTGTGATTGGTTAAAAAGCGCAATACGGAAAAAACGCGGAAAAGGAAATATAATGCAACCAATAAGCCCTAATATTAATTAGATAATATTACTAGCCTGATAATAATAATAATCGTCAAAGGCATCAGCCACAGCGATGAGCGCTGCTATTTCTTGCGTATCTATCTACACCCTCTGTGGTACACAATTTTCATGTTAATCAGGAGCCTAGCCAGAGAAACTCCCGCGATTAATAATAAATCTTGTGTAAATCGACCTGTCTAGTGCGATTGATATCGCAAAGGCTGCTATTATGTTTTTATGCGCAGTTTGTCCGTGAAGCACGGCTCTTTGATCAGTAGGAAGTGCTGCTCCATCTGAAATGACTACGAGTTTGAGTCGCTTATAATGTGCATTTGTAAAAGCAACATTTGTCAAACATCATCATAATAAATATACTTTATTATAATGAAAATACCTGAAAAGGCTTGAAGAACAGTGATAGAAAGATGCTGGAACTACGCGTGTTATGGTACGTCTTCTGCGGGGCATATTTGGAGTTTCTGCACCAGAGCGCCCTCTGTCTTTTAGATGCAGCAGCAGCATTCTAACCAACTTTACTACAGCTGCGCATAAATCGCCAGCCACCCCGCCAGCGATCTGTGTTCTTTTTTTTTTTCGATTTATTGTGCAGCCCTAATTTTAATCATGCAGTTATCAAATGCTGACATGCTGCAGCGGCCTTAAAGGGGTCATGAACTGCCTTTTTATTATTTTGTACTGTTCTCTGAGGTCCACCTATAGTGTTCTCAAGATTTTTACATAAAAAACATCACAATTTAGAAGTAATAGGCTATTTTCTGTCCTGTTTTGACCCCTCTCACAGCATCGTCTTTTAGTTTCAGTCTTTCTGAAAATCCTGCATTGAATTGTGCCTTGTTTGTAAACTAATCCACTGTGAAAATGAGTGAACAAAGGACCAAGTTCTTACTGAGGCAGTCTGGATCTTCATTAAAAATGAAGTTCATCTTCTCTTTCCTAACTTTGGGACCAGAAGGAAGGCAATGCAAAGACCATAGGCGGAAATCCTGGGAGGGGCGGGGGGGACAGGACCCCCCCATCTGAGGTTTGTCCCCCCTAAAAATATGATTTAAAACCATGCTGTGTATTGTAAATAACAATGTTTTATACTTTAAATAATTGTGTAAGTAGTAAAACAACACAAATGGGGCAAAAATGTGTTTTAATTTGAGAAACATTTTGAGTCTCCCCCTCCCTTGCCTCGCAGTGATTTGGTCCAAATGCCTTGCCTTCCTCTTTTACATCACCTACACACACACACACACACACACGTCAACGATCCGTTAAGAAGAACAATAGTTGTGGAACTCAATAAGGCTGTCAGGGCTATGTCTTATTCCCTTAAACATCGGATGAAGTGATTATTTTATCTTTAATACATGATGCCAATGTATTTTTCGATGAGTCGCTATGTTAGCAATAATAACGTTACCTGCTTGAGGGAAAGGGTTGCCAGGTTTTCACAACAAAACCCGCCAAATTGTTACTCAAAACTAGCCCAAACTATCCGCGTTTCGAAGGGGTCCCCCAGTAAAAATCGCGTTCAGGGGTAAAATACAAATTTTTTGGTGGTGTTCTTTCAACTCGCGGACATGCAAAACCAACCCGTGGCAACAGTGGTAAAGTAGCCCTAATTTGGCACGGTCTCCCTGCTACACTAATAGTAGTAAGGCTTTTCTCTGTGTATACATATCCTTACAAGTGCAATTTTTGTGGCGTGATTTTTATGTCTCTTAAAAACATAGTTCTTGATAAATTGTTATTGCCGCCCCGCCCCAACTGTTAGACCGAAAGTTGACGCCCCTGGCAAGACTGGTGTTTTCCCATAGGTGGTGTCTTTCGTAGTAGGGCTGAACGTTTTGGAAAAGAATCGAATTGCAATTTTTTTATTTTTATAACCCAGATTCGATTTATATGCATTTATTTTTTAAAGAGCTCTTCATTTCTGTATTATTCACAAGACCAAGCTATAAATCACGTATAGTAGACCAACACAATATAGATAATAAACATAAATGTCTTTCTGTATTCGGCCTATTTTACGATGAATAGGTGATGCGGGTATTTATATGATTGACATTTCTTATTAACACCTACATCACGTAGTATATTGAACTGATTTGTTGAACTCCAACCTTTAATGCATGTACAATAGACAACATATAACAAATAAGCACAATAAGCCTGGTGTAAACATTAGATGAAAGTCAGTAACAAATCACGCAAACTAATGTAGATTGCAGAAATATAAAAACAAATCTGTTGCTTTACCACACTACTTTAGGTAATTCAAAGTCACTGTAATAAACCAGTGTAAACATGTGGACTGCACTTTTTAAGCACATATAGTGTAGTAACACTGTATGTTAACATTAGACCAGTGGTTCTCAAACTTTTTGGTTCTCACGCCCCCCTTTAAACCTATAAAAAACTCTTGCTGCCCCCTTTCCAATCCCCATCCTCAGCAGAGTACCTCAAATAATTTCACTACGACACAATGCAAAATGTATGCTTTTTTATTTAAACAACACCACAGGAAAAAAACACCTGGCATCACTTTGAAACATGAAAAATAGCAGAGAGGAGCTAAACTTATATTATCTCTCTCTGTTATTTATACATTTTTTGTGAGTTTCTTGCTGTCCGCTAAGGCATAGGACACACACACACAGGCTTTCCTCCTCCTCACACACGACATTAAACAAAAATTCGAAAGTTTCGTCCAATCACAAAGCTTCAATGTCCCACCGTGTCTAACTGGACGCTGCTCCGCGTGCAAATACAGTAGAACCCATTATAATCAGTGACGGTGTGTACACTGGATGCGGTGCGACCATAGACTGTAATAGGGCACGACACAACAAAACCCGACATTAAGCTGATGCCTTGTTCTGTTTATGACGTACTGACACAAAGTTAATATGATTTGCAAAGGTCGCTTTGTCGCGTCAGTGTAGAGCTGTTGCGGTGCGCTACGCAACAACTGTAGCGTCCGGTATAGACACATTGAGTGAAGCCGAGAGCAAGATATGCCTCGTCATATTTTCTGGATTTAGCTTTTAAATGACCAGCACCTGTCTGGGTCTGTGCGACTTCATCTATGGTTTTTCTCTTCCCTTTCACAAACTGATCCATCTTCCATTCTAAGTTACGTCCTTTGGCTGCTTGTTTACTGTTTTATTTCTTTTCTTTTTCTGCTGATGGCGCGCGCTCGACTTGAAGCAGTGCTGCTTAGACCGATGGGTGTGTCATCAAAGTACTGCGAGAGCTATAAGAGAGAGCGCGGACATCTCCTTATGCTTTCTCTCACCGTACTTTTGAGGTCATACACCGATCGCTCTTCAAGTCGAACACACCTCTTTACTCTCACGTGTCACGTGACCGAGTGTAATCGCAGCCTCTGCGATTGAAAAATCGTGTTTTTTCATATCGCGATATTATTGGCTAGATAGTTAGGCACATCGAAGCTAGGCATTGATACATCTTACTGCAGAGGCGGTGTTTAGCACACTTATTATTTCATAAAGTGGCACATTCCACAACCTGTTGTTTTGACCGATTGGCTTCAATATAAGCTGTTTTTAAACTATCTGAGAACTTTTGCTGTGGTTCTCAAATCTTACAGGATAGGACAATGAACCTCTTAGTATTCGGGAACACCCCAAGCCCGCCTCAAAGAACTAGTCGGCGACAGAAAGCCGACGTGGTTGTTGCCTCATGTCGGCAGCATCGGACCAAAAAGCTGCGCTCGAACACACCGCACAGACTACAGATGACGGCAAACTAACACGTGCGTTCTGCACATGCGTGAAGGGAATTAACTGTCTATATCAGCAGCTATCAATACTATATATTTGTCATTCAAAAGGAGAAACCGAAACAAAGATATATGAGATAAACGCAGATATACGAAATGTAAACAAAGCAGCCCTTGCTTACCATTTTGAATATCAGTAACGTTGATAACTTTATAACTTTCAAATAACTTTCATACAGGTTTGCAATTAAATGAAGGTGAATAAATGATGACAGAACTTTCATTTTTGAGGCCACTGCACTTCTGCAGCATGCAAGACGTGATCAATGAATGTATCTATTTGTACAGAACAAATAACTTACAAGCCATTGACTCCATAGAGTATTTAAAATCTAACCAAAAAAACGGCTACAATGAAATGTGTATCACATTGAAGGACCCTCAGTATCTTAAAATGTATTATAAAAAATATGGATTGTACTGGTAAACCTTCTGTTCTGGCATAATTTGACTTAATATGGCAGCAAATTTAAAATGTTATAACTCAGAGGCTGAGTTTACACTTGGCATTAACATGCGACCTGTATCCGGATGTTGTCCACATACACATTGAAAAAAACAAGTGTAAACGCGCTTCTGATCTGAATGTTATCCGATCATTGTGTCCTGGTCTAGAGGTAGTCGATGGATGCATTTTATCGATCCAGTGTAATGTAAACACAATCCCAGCCAACGTGTCGCATTCGCAGGTCGACGTCACGCAAAACCGCGCCCCCTCTCTCCCGAACTGTCAGAAGGATACAGAACAACAGCTCAAAAAACTAGTAACCTGAACCCTGGTGATCGTCCTGTTGTAATCGACCAGGTGTAAACGCCTAGATTGTGCGCGGGCATGATCAAGGGTTTTGGAAGGTTTTAGAAACTATATCACTAAACATATTCATACAAAAACTGCCACACCACCTCTATTCCTAACCCATGCAGTCTTTTCCACACACAAACAGTAAAGCCGTTTATAATACAATTAATAATAGGGGTTCTCCGATCAGGATTTTTTAGGCCTATCATCGAAAGGCAGTATCTGCGAATACAATCACAGATAACAATCTTTATTAAACCTTATTTTTTTATTTATCATGGTAGAAATTATTATATAGTAAATACTCCTCCAATGCAGGAATTTAGACTATTTGTTCACGAGAGCATAAATTATTCATTTCTGTAATGAGGGGGAATTCTCCTACACTTGTGAACTCTTGTGAGAGGGGATTTTTAATCGAGGGTAGAGCTGTAGCATTTTTTAGACACTTTTCAAAACATATATTAATACTCACCTAACGTTCGTCATGTCAGTGCATATTTGTTTTTAATCACATTCATGGCAATAGTTGCACATAGCTACGCAGTAACATCAGAAAAGGTTGCTCACAGTGCAGTGGCAAAACATTAAAATACTTTCCTTACGTTATCCACAAACATTGCTGAAATTAACCTTATCGACATGACAAATCGAAAGCAGTCTTACCACTATAATAACTCTACGGCACTAGGACAAAACAAAAGGACAGCAAAATATTGTGCGATCTTGCAGTCAACAGCCAAATTAATCAATCGTTGCGTAAACAATCTCGGCCTTCTGGCAGTACGCACACGCTACTAGGAGCTCCACTGCCAAACGACCGCAACTGTTTGTCAGTGTGAACCCTTTACTCCGTTCATATAAGGCGTGGAAAAAATACGCAGCGCATAGCAAACTAGCAAACGGAGATATGGACCTGGCATTATGTGTACGCACTAATCGAGTGGGTGCTTGAGTGCACTGTCTCCAGGAAGCGCGCGTTTCAGAATTTTTTAAACACTGGGAAAATTAAAAATATAACCATGCAATTTATAAAACTTTAGTGATGATGGTCACAGTCACCGCATCGTTTGTTGCAAGTGTCCAATTCTTTCAACTAGTGCCGCTCGCTGATAGTCAATGACGATGTGTGTTGATGTTGAAGTCATTTGTCGCATTTTTAGAGAGTAAAAGGGAGAGAGGCTAGCCGCACAAGCGCGGTGATTCACTCACGCTGTTTGTGAAATTATGTCCCACAGAAGGTTTTCAAATTACTTTAAGAGTTATTGAATGAAGAAATATGAATTGCACCTCACCTTCAGCATAATTATTTCACCCATGCCGGACAGAGACTGAGACGGTGCCGCTGCATGTCGCGTCATTAGATTGAGAGAGTTTTTTTGTATAGCTGGTCACTTTTGTCAGACCGCCGATCAAACATCCCAAAGCACTTCACATGCTCAGCTGACAGCAGGTCATACTGTGCCTAGCAACATGGAATGGACAATTGCTTATGCTTTGCCCCATTGAATTTTGCTTCAGAGTCGGTTGATGGGTGCACTTTGAACTTATGCAATAGCTTAAATGCAAGTAATTAATCACAGAACATTGTCGAATATACATTTAGATGAGTTCAACATTGACCTTCAGTCAAGACAAGGCAATGTTTGGCATCTGCACCATCAGAAAACCCATTGACCATCTGTAAGTTTCACACAGAAGTCAGCGCTGTTTGTTTTGCTCTCAAATCAAAATCAGTTGACAACCTCAAAAATGAAATGTGAATGGTAACTTACTTTGGTGAGGTGCTTATCCAGTATAATTCTAATGTACAATATTGACATGTGAGGTCATTGCAGGGCCATGGGAACAATCTGGTATGGAGAGAAAAGCTTCTTTTTGTTTAGCTGCTATTGAAGCCCTTACGGGATGCACTTCATGGCCAAAGAAAGTTTTTGTATTCTTTGACAATTTCTTTGCTTTCATCGGCTCAGTTCACAAACTGTGCCATGGGGTAGTAATTACGTTATGTGATTTTGGGCCTGAACGATTGACATTTGTTGATAGGTGAGCACTTTATGTGGGATCACCGCTTACTGCTTCAATACTTGTTTAGTGTCAAAGCTCTCAGATGGCAAAGGATTCTATTTGTTATTTACTCAATCTAGTTTCCGCTAACTGTCATACTCGCGCTCACGAGAGAGTGGCGTTCCAGCGGATGACGTAGGACCTTCCGCACAACCTACAACCTTCCACAAAACAAGGATATATAACCAAGAGGAGACAAAACTCCTCTTTTTCCAGTTTTTTGTAACAAAACTTGGTTCTCACGAGACTAGTAGGGCTGGGTAAAAAAGATCTATCTCTATATTAATCGATTCTCATTTTTACGGAACGATATCGATTCCTAAATCCCAAGAATCGATTAGTCTAGCCTGTTTTTTTCCGTGAATTGGACTAACAGTTGAATGGTCCTTCCCATCCATATATAGCATAAGCATTGTGCTTTGGTACTTTTAATATGAAACAAAGTCTCAGATTTCAAATTCTGTCATTGTATTGCAGTATTTAAATAATAAATGCCGTTTTGGCACTGTTTTGAATGTGAAGTGACAGATCACTGTATTGCCTTTTAGGTTCACACAGCGTGAGGCGCACATGAACTGATCATCTCCTCCACATTAATACCAGTTTCGGCACAAAATAAACATGACTAAACATCAGAAGGTAAGTTAAAAGAAAGAGTACAAATTTACAATCCTTATCATGTCTCATGTAATCGCTCAATTAGTGTTTCAGCCGTGCAAAGACGTCAATATAACGGCTTGTAAACAATGTCACTTAACGTCACATTTACCCTCAGAAAAAAAAAAACCTGCGTGACCAAAATCTCATTAGTCGGATAGAAAAATAAACTGTAGAGAGGGGCGTTTTGCTAAATATATGCACAATATAACATTCATTATCATTTTTACTGTTTTTCAATGTTTAATTTATGTTTGAATAAACCCATCAAGTTTTTATGACAGCCACCACTTAAATGTTTCTATTTAAAAAAAATTGAAGTAGAAATATTATTATGTAACTAACTTTATTATTGTAAAAACTTCATTATTTTTAACCTTCAGTATTATAGTAATGTACCAACTGACTCTCATGTAGATTTACAGCATTAGTTGAGTTTTTTTTTTCCCCTTGAGAAAATTTGGCATGTACTGTACCTGATATATCTCAATGTAAGGTCGATCTCGAATCGGGTAATCGAATCGAATTTTGCAAGCTGTGAAGGAGATTCGAATCGAACGTGACTTTGGGGTGCCAAAACCCAACACAGGCCCTAAAGACAGCATAATTCTACCGAGCTTTCCAGCAGATATGTTAGGGGAAGCGTAAGCTCCGGGTGAGTAGTGACGAACGCAAGCGCAAAGCAGAGAGCCAAACACACACGGTCACGATGAGAAGACCAATGATTTTGTTTTTCTCCTTCAGGCACCAAATGAGGGGCATGATTTTGGTATTCCCGACTGGTAAACACAGTAGCCCAGGGCTGTCAAGCTAGCGATTTTGCGAACCCTTGATCGTGCCTCTGTATAATGCATGTTATGTATTGTTTACAGCGGTAACCAGGAAATGCTGTATTGCTGGTCTTAATGTGGTCATAAGTGTGCATAGTGAATTTTCGATCATGCCGTCCACTGCTATTTCTGTTTCGTTTAGATATGTTTTATGTAGTATAGTTTCATGAAGCTAAAGTCAGACCATTCTGGTTTTGTTTCATATTTCGAAATTAAACAGTCTAATTTAAATCAGCTGCATGTATGCTCATGTTGCATGTATGCAGCATCTTTGTTTGGATCGTGATTAAAATGCAGTGGTTGCCTTTTAAATGGAAAGAGCACAGACAAAGACTTGGTTTGCTTATATCAAGATAATTCTTTTATTTGTATTTATTTGATTTGGGATTTGTTTAAAAATTTCAAGTTAGTTTTATTATTTGACGTATTTCAATTTCACTAAGAAATGTGCAGCATTTTGTCAAAGCCATAATACAAGGATACCTTTTAATTTATAATTTCTTAAATCTAATTTTGTTTAAAAAAAATGGTTAGAAAATCGTATCGTGAAATCAGTATTGTGTTTTTTTTTATTGAAATCAGAAGTGTTCATTTCTTTTCCCAAACTTTTGCACGGTAGTTTAACTAATGACCTATGCCCTTATCTACCTGTTTAAGTAATTGTTAAAGGTCAGTTTTGTAATAAAGCATTTGCCAAGAGTAATAGCATTGCATCTGATTGTCATGCATAGGGCTGGGTGATAAAACAATAACAATAATAATCGCAATATAATTTTCCTCAATAAAACGATAAATGTTCGATATAATTTCAATATAAGTGGATGCGCCAAAATTTGAACAAAAACATTTGATGCCCACACTGAACTTTATCCATCATCTCAAGTTCAATGGCTGAGCAGCGTGAAAGGGGGGCCCCTCACTAAAGCAGATGCGTTTACTCGCTGATAAGTCTTGGTCATGTGACCATTATACAGCGCGGGAGAATCCATGTGAAATCTCCATTTACCACAGTCTTACGTATCCATTAACGGCACCATGAATTTGTGGGCAGAAATGTGGGATATTGATATCGAATTGTATTATATTATTTATGTAGACCTGTATTAAATGGAGTAAGTGGAATATAATACAGTAATTTTTTGTGATTTAAACTATAAGGATTTTTCGACATTTATATTAATGTATTTTATACTATGTTTTTCATACAGATACACCCAGACCCATGTAGTTGAATTTTTGATGTTGCTTGTTTTAACTGTGGGTACTCATAATTAAATGTATGCTACTATGGAAACCAAAAGGAAAAAAAGTAATATTATTAGTAGTGCGGCCTGCACTGGCAACTACACACCTCTGCATGATTTTGGAAACAATCACTCTTAGAAAAATGCAGACACTAAAAATTAATAAATTTTTTTCTATTATATGTGACCTGTTCTGGCAAAATGAGTTACAATGAGCAAATTTTCAAAAATTAGTTATTTGTGTGTTCACATTCTCCATTAAAAACCTTCCAAATATGGATATTTGATTCAGACGAAAATGACTGCCTACACCTTTGATGTCGATATAGTTCACAAAGTCAATTTGAGAAAAAAAAATCGTTTAAGGTTTCCTATGATGCGATTTAAATTTTCCTTTCGCTTTGGATGTGACAAGCTCTTGTTATACGAAGAGCGACAGTTGCAAAGACTAAGTCTCAAATCCCAAGAAGTATTCTGTATAAAAGGTTAAGAGTCAGCCAGCCTGCCTAAATGGCTCGTTGTCCAACCGATCCACAGTCACGGCCAATTTAGGAAATGTGCTAAACGTCGCCCAAATGTTTTCACGCAAAGAAAGTGCTTGTAGTCTTGTTGTTGCCGCCCGCTGGAAGCGCCAGTCGTGAAGGCTCTGTGTGTTTCGGTGTGAAAGCAAAACTACTTTGTTTGTCCTTCCAAAAGAGGACGATATCCTCTTCTTCATTCCTATAGCCTGAATCCGGTGTTGGTCGCTGAGAAATACAATCAACTTCGCGCTGTCGTCCGCCAGCGGATCGTCTTTCAACCGTGGACATTCAAAGCTGAGTCCAGCCCGGGTTACCACATGGGTATTTGCTCAATCTAGCTGCCGGCCTCTGCTCACTCTAGGCCTCCGGTCTCCGCTCACTCAAGGCCGTGATTTGTGACACTGTTTCGTTGTGAAAGCGAAACCTACTTTGTTTGGCCTTCCAAAAATGAAAATCAGTGGTTAAGTTGTATTTACAAAAATGTTCCAGAACAGTTCAACCCAAATAACCAGATGTGTGCAGCACATTTTCTGAGGACCTTGTTTTCCTGAGCCTGGTAGAGGAGCACGACAATGCGGTCTGTTCTGCTCAAACAGACTGTAAGTGCGTTTTTTTAATTTAAAGATTTTGCCACTGACCTTCAACTCGGGTTTATTGTTCAGAGTACCTTGTGTTTGTCATTTCTTTCTGGTTCCTCTCCAGTCCACCAATCGACATGGTTTTTATGTTTTACCGCGGCCGATGCAGCGCAACCCGTAAAAAAGAGACAATATCATCATTTTAATCAGTAATTATTTCCCCACTGGGGAAATAATGCCTCGTTTGTAATGGGTTTTAAATGTTTTTGTCTCGTCGCTCCGGCCGGACAGGGCATCAACAGTATGGTAAGGGCGTAACATTTCTGTCACATGCTTGAGGTATTCGGGCCAATCATAATGCACTGGATAGCTGACCAATCAGACCACACCTTCGCTTTTCAGACCGATGAGCTTTGTCGACGCGTTTCATAAAGGCAGGGCATAGAGTAGAAACAATAATGTACAGTATGTGGAAATAATGTTTTTTTTAACCTTAAACCGCATACACACATTGCATTACACCAAATACACAAAAAATGTTTTTTAGCAGCATCATATTACACTTTAAGTTTTTTCTGAAGTGTCCGAAACCCAATCACACGGCAACATTGCCTCTTTTCCCCGCCAGTTCGTTTCTTATAACAAGTTACTATCTGAATAATCACAGTATGTCTATTTTTTTTAATTCTCCTTGTTATTATAAATAATAACAATGCAAAAAAAAAAAACAGTACAACACATATAAGGAAACAATGAGAGTTTGGTTGCCAAATGCTATAAATCCCTTTTGATTATTTGCGTAAAAAAGTGGTTTCTTTACCAAGAATTGGCAATATGAAACCCACTATTTTTCTTGTTTCAACACTTTTCAACATAGCATCGTTTAGTTATAAACATTAAAAAATTCAAATCCAATTTTTGATTTTTCAAGAATTAGTATAACTTTTATTATTTTTTCCCCCCCAAAATCTAAATACATCCATTGACATCACTAGAAAAGTTATTTTTCCATATGAAACTGGTTGAAAATCCCCACATAGAGTTATCCACATATGAACAGCCTCTGAACTTGGTCATACTAATCTATATGCAGGCACTGAACAAAATACAGTTCACATCTCTCCGTCTCAAAAAGAGTTCAACGTTCATAGTTTGATACGCAGTTACTGTTTATGGTTTTACACACAAGACAAGTGCCACTTCTAGATAAGTCCAAAAATAAAATGATTTAAACTTCTTATGCATGTTTAAATTTGATTTACCCGAACTTTTGTGCTGTTTCTACAGTTGGACTTTACTAATAGATGAGAAACTTGCACTTAACCTTTTCCACGGCCGGTTGTTTTTCATAGTTAGGCAATATCGTGATGTATCTTATAGAATTGTCTAGCATAATATCGATTAACAAGAATCGCTTGATCGTGATTCATATCGTTCATGACGGTAACCCTGCGATTCCCCCCCCTAATATAAAATTATGATGAAATTATGCGCGTCTTTCAGACGAACGGCTAT
This sequence comes from Sinocyclocheilus anophthalmus, assembly GCA_018155175.1. Classification (NCBI taxonomy): domain Eukaryota; kingdom Metazoa; phylum Chordata; class Actinopteri; order Cypriniformes; family Cyprinidae; genus Sinocyclocheilus; species Sinocyclocheilus anophthalmus. The sequence goes on from JADLZN010011777.1 coordinate 760,140, forward strand.
AATTATTTGAGGACTACCGAAATTCAAAATCCATCCTATAGCTCCGTCTTTAATCGGAATAAGGGCGGTTGGCGATAGTTAGTCTCAGTATGTCAGCCGCAGTGGATCGTATATGCTACCAAAATGCAAACTAGCGTCTGAAAACAATTCCTAGCACCCGAAGGGATGGTATAATAGGTGGACCGAGCAAATCCCATTTTTCCCGGGAGTCCGTCAAATTCCTTTTTCTATTACCTTAAATTAGTGAGTTGCTGGATAGGCCGGAATCGCGCTGATAGAATTGCTCTCTCTCGCACACTCTCAGTGGACTTCTTCTTTCTCATATACAGCGCGTGATCAGGTCTTCAGTTCTCATATACACACACAGCAGTCCAAATGTCTGTCATGTAGAGTATCTCACGTAAATAGTCACTTATGGATTAAGTGAACGCATGTCAGTATTACATGCATGCCTTCCATCTTAAAGGGACAGCATTCCTAATCATACCGATCCGTGGCCTTTAAATGGGTCATATGATGCTGCTAAAAATAATATTTTGTGTATTTGGTGTAATGAAAATGTTTATGCGGTTTAAGGTTCAAAAAAAACAACCCCCCCCAACCAAAATTCCTGTTCCACATACTGTACGTTTATTGTTTCTCCTCTATGCCCCGCTTTCTGAAATGCGTCGATTTTTACAATGCTCATCGTTCTGAAAAGCGAGGTGTTTGATTGGCCAGCTATCCAGTGCGTTTGATTGGCCGAATACCTCAAGCGTGTGACGGCAATGTTATGCCCCTTACCATACTGTGATGCCCTACCCTACCGAGCGACGAGACAAAACCAGTAAAACCCGTTATAAACGAGGCATTTGTTGCATCCGGTGTGGACATAATTACTGATTATAATGACTGATACTGTCTTTTTACGCGTTGCGTTGCATCGTGCTGCGTAAACATAAAGCCATGTCTGCATTGGTGATCGGAGAAATTACAAACAACAAACACTACTCTACACTGGCTCGAATACTTTTAAACTTTGAAATCGTAGTGGCAATTCTATAAATTAAAACACTACTTACAGTCTGTGAGTCCAGAACACCTGCATTGTAGTCCTACTCTACCAGATCAAGGAACTCTGAGCGGACATCTGGATATTTGGGTTGAATTGTTCTGGAACAGTTTTGTAAATACAATTTAACCACTGATTCTAGTTGTGTCCTCTTTGGAAGACCAAACAATGTAGTTCTGCTTTCACAACGAAACACAGTGTCACACAGGCTAGAGTGAGCGGCGGCGGCCTAGAGTGAGCAGAGGCCAGAGGCTAGAGTGAGCGGAGGCCGGCTTGCGGCAACCACATGTGACGACCCGGCAACCACATGTGACGACCCCGGGCTGGACTCCCGCTTCGTCCACGGTGAAATGCCGATCCGGCGATCCACAGCGCGCAGTTGATGTATTTCCTCAGCGACCACCACGGATCAGCTCTAGGCATGACGAGAGATATGTCCTCCTTTGGAGGCCAAACAAAGTAGTTTCGCTTTCCCAACGAAACCCCAGCGCCTCACGACAACTGCGGCATCAAAATACTACAGCGACAATTAAAAGTTACACCATCTTTCTTGCGGACAGTTGGGCGGCATTAGCAAGCTTCCCACCTCGTAGGCTGGACGATATGGCACAAAATTTATATCACGAATATTTCTTATTTCAACGATACGATCTATTCCGATATTGATATGAACAACTCTTTTAAAAATCCTTTAAGAAACTCGCAAGAACGCACAGCAAGAAGCAACCGATGTCTGTGCATACAAACTTATGGAAAATTAATTTGCCAAGTCTATGACACTTCGTATAAAACCATATAATACTTTAGAGAAAAAAAAACAGCACAAATAAATTAATGTTCACCTTTTATTTGTGTTTAGCCTTCATACAAACAAGAGATGTGAAATCACTGTCAAATAAACATTTCAGACTCACCTTATTAATTATTAATATATTCTAACATACCAGTCAAAAGTTTTTAAACCGTAAGATTTTTATTGTTTTTAAAGAATTCTCTCTGCTCACCAACCTGCATTTATTTGATCCAAAATACAAAAAAAACAGTAAAATTTTGAAATATTTTACTATTTAAAATAACTCGTTTCTATTTTAATATATTTGAAAGTGTAATTTATTCATGTGATTTCAAAGCTATTATTTCAGATAAATGCTGATCTTTGGATCTTTCTGCTCATCAAAGAATCCTGAAAAAAAATACTCAACTGTATATTGATAATCAGCATATTAGAGTGATTTCTGAAGGATTTTGTGACACTGAAGACTGGAGTAATGAGTCTGAAAATTCAGCTTTTTATCACAGAATAAATTACATTTAAAATATATTCAAATAGAAAATATTGTAAATTTATTGTTTTTGCGGTATCTTTTAGATCAAAGAATGCCGACTTGGTGAGCAGAAGCTAATAAAAAAAAGAAAAAAAGAAACTTAACATCTAGCTGTTTCAAAACTTGACTGGTGATGTATGGTGGCTGATTTAATTGTGTATGATTGAAACAAATGTGCTTCACCAGGATAAAAAATATGAAAAAGTGCTCTAGAGTTCTGCAGCAAAAACAAGACTCAAAACAAAACATGGTTTGCTGGATAACGTCTTATTGGAAAATTGAAAAAACTGATTGTCTGCCCGCATGAGGCAGCTTGTGAGAGCAGTAAGAACTAGCATTTTCCTCCTTAACGCTGTAATCAAAGCATCTCCGTCTCATGAACGCACTTTTCAATTACCAGTGATAATGTCTCGAAACTTTTCTGAAGACAGTCGGTTCCCTCAGAGATACATTCATATAAAACACCCGCGCCGCGTTTTGATTTTGAAATGTGCATTGCTCATGTTTATTCAACGAAGTCAACCGCCACAAATAAATCAATGTATGGGAAGCACTGGTAATGTAGGCTATATCGAAATTTCGGAAATGTGTTTAAAAACCATATCGCCGTTATTGAAAAAAAATATATTGCGATACATATTGATATTGAATTATGGTCCAGCCCTACCACATCGTGAGGTAGACATGTGGGGGTGTGTTAGAACGAGCCGTTTTAGGTAGGAGTGGTTGACTCTTTACTTTTATAAAGAATATCTCTTTGGATATGAGACTTTAGTCTTTACAACTTTACAAATCTTCTTTATGCACAAAGAGCTTGTAACAATCCAAAGAGAAAAGAAAAATTGAAATAGCATCATATGAAACACTAGTGGTTAACCAACAAAAGACCTAAATAAATGTAAGTAAAAACCTACTGTATCTGACACAAATTCTTTTCATATTCTTTCTTATTTGTCTTGTCTTATTCGGCTGCTTTTTCAAAAATTATAAATTATATAATGTTATATATTGGATTTGTTAATACTGAACACTAAGTTGCCCCTTTTCACTACTGTTAAAATGAGTGTTCACCCAAAATGGACTTGTATCATGTCACACATCCAATGTTTTTCCCCAAACGTTCACTTAAGACATAACTGATTATGTTTGTGTGAATACTTAAATTCTGTAATTCTGTGTAAACGTGTATATTTATTGGGATCGCACGCTTCGGATGACAGTCAGCGTGAGCAGCGAGTGAAGAAAAGCTATTCATCTCAGGAAACATACAAATAAAGTTAATTAAACATCTAAATTTATTATTTGGAGCATTGGGATCTCTAGACGAGGTCTTAATGAACTCATTTTTGTGAAAACCTCAACTTATTAATGCCATTCAGACTCATTTTTGCCACCATCCGCGGGTCCCACATTTATTTTAAGGAAAAATTACTGAAAAAGTGTAAATAATTCAACAACAGTAGTTTGTTCCATTTAAAGAGTAGTTTAAAACCACAATTAAAGGTCTGGTTTCTACAACTTTTACTTGGGAGCAAAAATCTGCCTTTAAACTTGAAAGAAATAAAGATTTGAAATTGATCATGATAATTATCGATATCGACTGATTTGATATTGCTTTGCAATATTTCCACTCATGCATGTAACTCAGGATGATTGTGTGTTTATCAATATTTAGGCTGAGTGTGTGTAATGTGAGACAGTCAATCCACAGCAGTAACAGCAAAACTTGTGTTGGCCCTCACAGTGAAGGGTTTCTTAGCGACAGAGTCTGCTCTCTGATTGGCTGACCCCGGGAGTAAACTGCACGCTGCTCGTGATTGGAGGACACAACAGGCTGCTCTGGAGAATCAAAACTGATCTGAACAGTATATTCATTGAAACGAAACTCAGACTCTCTGTGTGTAATCAGTTTCCACATCCAAGCTCGACGACACTGAGGGCAAATGTGCTCTTTGAACTGTGAGACGGCCTGCTGGGATTTATTTAGCTCCAGTTAAATTAAGTACTTTCAGTTTTTTTAACTTTTCATCTTGTTTTAGATTTGATCACTCTGGTTTGTCTGCCTCTGCTCTCTCTTGTCCATTTTGTAAGAGTGTTGCTAAAGCAGATATGGGGAGATCAAGAGGCCATTCAGGCCCTGTGTTTCCACTTTTGCTCTCTTTCAGTTCCATTTCTTGGACTGAACTAATTTTCTTAGTTTGCCAGAAGTGAAACACTTCTATCTGATCTTGATGAAACAGCACACGCCCATATGCAAACATACAACTTTGAATAAACCTGATATGCACATAAAGACAGAAATACATGCTTATACATCAGGAGCACACACACACATGTACATATATTTAGGATACAACTCATTAGTTGTATCCTAAATTTTCTGTTATTTTGGCTTTTTTATATTTTTGTTTAATGAAAGCATGTATGCTTCTTTTGACTAATTGTGTTAATATGTCTGATCTTTGAATAATATATCAGGACTCAATAAAGGATGGCAAAAGAAAATTTGCAAAGAAAAAAGTTAATGAACCATGAGTTTTGTAAAATTGCAATTTTACTAGGAAATATATATATATATATATGTTGTCAATATGTGGGCCAGTGAAAAACAATAAAAACAATTTTTACTCGCCCTGCCAATACTTTTGTAGGACAGTGAACATATTGACAGAGCTGCTCTATAAATATCTGTTCTGTTTTGGTTGAATAAAAACTCTGTGATGTAATGGGCTTGTTTGTATGTATGATGATTTTCATCTTGGTAACATGAACCACCCTTTGTCCCAAAACACAAATCCAATGGCCTGATCTGTGGAGTGAAGTCTGCAGTAGGTGTGTTCTTGTTGCAGTGGTGGCTGGCTCTGATGAATGCTGTCAGACTGCCTCTGCAGAGCTTCATGCCCAGGGCAGAACTTTATCATGCAGTTTAGTTTGACCAGCACGGATAGACAAATGTGCTTAGACACTGATCAGAGCCCCAGAAGAAACTTGTGCATTTGTGTGTGTGTGTCTGTGTATTGGTGTTTATGCTCAAAGCTTTGCATGACTTGTTTGTTTGTGGACCTTGAGTGACCGGAGGTACTAAGACCTTCCTTGAGATAGACCTTGAGTTTGCAGAAAGGCGCTATATAAAATAAACTGTTATTATTATTATTATTATAATAGACGATGCAAGTGTATCCAATTTAGAGTTTCCACTCAGATAAGCGAATGCCAGTGTAGCACAGATTTACCCGTTCTTTCTCACCTTATTAGAAGGTGGAATAATTATCAGCATTTTTAAGTAATAAGATACCTAGAATTCCCAGAGTGCAAAATGTTCTTCAGGGCGTTATTGTTTCTCACCTGTCCAAAATTTCTAAAATGTCCCGGCAGATGACGTGGGAAAGGGTTTTATTTCTCACACTTACTTTTGACTTTTATAGGTTAGTTTAAGTTCAAATGAAAACTTTAGTTTGCCTGCTCCGTTTAAATGCTGGGGGGAAAAGGTTATCTCAACACCTTTTTCTACATAGTTAAAGATATAACAAATGAAATAAATGCGGCCCGTCAACATTCACTTGCTGTCAAATGTGGAGGAGGGACCGGATTGTGTAAGAACAGTATATTTTATGTTAGGCTGCTCTAGCAGTTAGCAAATATAGAAATAACCAAAGAAGAATGTTCATTTAGTGTAGGTGTAATTGCAGTGTCCACACAGATTTTGTGTTCAACCTCAGGACGGAAAAGCAATATGCAATCTTAACTTTGAGTAGATTCTATGTTGGTACATAGAAACTATCCTATTTAATCCGGTAAACACCAAAATCAACAAAAAAAAAAATTAGCATATCAAATCAGCAATAAAATTTGACATCAGTGGTATCATAAATTTTGATTTAGATTTAAATCGAATCGGCATGAAAGTGTAATTTGTTCAGACTGGTTCAGCTAATGTGCATGTATGTTTAAGTCTAAAAAAGGCGATTGTCTCGTTTAAAGGTGACTAGGGCTGCACGATAAATCGAAATGGAATCGAGATGGCGATTCGACAGAAGCTGTGATTGTCATGCGTAATCTTTCAGTGAAGCACGGTTCTGTGATCAGCAGTAAATCTCCATCCAAAGGCCAGAGGGCACTCTCGCGCTGAAACTCCAAATACGCCTTGCAGAAGAAACCCAGGAAATGCCTATAGCGGTAGCTGGATAAACAGAAGGTTTAACTGCTTTCATTGATTCAACGTGACCAATAAACCCACGACTACGGCAATATACGGTTTATCTGAGTTCTTATTATAATTTTCATTAAAATAAAGTATATTTATAATGCAATGCCTTTATCACTGCTTAAATACTATGAAATATGTTGCGTGCCTTATTCTGTGTAAGAAGCCACATCATCTCACAGAAGGATTTACTACAAACACTCGACTGATGTTATGAAGTTAGTTTGGAGTAAAAAAATTATTAAATGTGGTATTTTCACATGCTTTCATATGGAGCAGCATTTACTTCATAGCCGTAGTTCAATGAGAAGCTACGCAAACAGCTGTCATTATGGCGAACGATTTTTTCGATTTCAGAATCCGCACAAAATAATCGTCAGCGATAATATTTTTTTTTTTTTTAAGTGTAACTTTTCAGTGAACTTATTGGCTGTGTTTAGTAAATTCTGCTCCATCTGAAAGCAAGTGATGATGATTTACTGCTGATTGCAGAACCGGCATTACTAACAAAATGCACATAACAATCGCATTCGATTAATCGTGCGCCCTAAAGGTGGAATATCTGAAACTCTGACTTTTTTCCAGGTTTAAGTGCTATATCAGGCCCCGTGCATCGACCAACCAGGAAACGTGAAAAATATTAACCCAGTAACTTTGTTTTGGGAAGCTTTTTTCTGCAAGCGTCAGAGAAAACGAGTGCGTTTGATTTCGCTCCCCTAGTGACGTTGCAAAGGGTTCTCATTATAATATTACCGCCCCTTATTCTGTAAGTTTACACCCATGGTGCCGTCATTTTGATTTCGCAAGCCACAACGGTGTACTAGTTCTGATGCCATGGCGAAAGTTTGAGCAAAGCATGCTAACTGTTCTGTCTTTGGCTGCACAGACGAGCACAGAACACTGTTTACAGTCCCAGCCTCAGAGGAGACAAGAGAGCAGTGGATTTATTTACTGTATTTACGCTGTTGCCACACAGATCTAACATAAACATGCGATTTATTTCCCAGCTGTTTACCTTCACAGACATAACCGACTGTTTTTGTAACTCCGTGCGTTTTTAACAAACTTGTGTGAATGAGAACTTAGTTTAGTACTCGCATGCCTGTGACAGCCGCTTTCTGTCCTTGTGCTTCGGATGTGTGCGCTCAGAAAACCGTATATCAGAAGTTTAAACTCATATGGTTTAAAACGCATGATTTCAGCGCGATAAACATGATAATCAGAACCAAAACACATGTTTTTAGCAGGTCCAAGCTGTAATGGCGCAGCTCTATTCTGGAAAAGGGGGCGAGGAGCAGCAGCTCATTTGCATTTAAAGAGACAGGCCCGAAAAACAGCGTGTTTCTGCTTCCGCTCAAAATAGGCATTTTCAAAATGATATAATAAATGATCTGTGGAGTATTTTGAGCTGAAACTTCACAGACACATTCTGGGGACACCAGAGACTTATATTACATATTGTAAAAAGGGGCATAATATGTCTCCTTTAACTGAAAGCTGAGATTAACTGACATGAAACAGGGACTTAAATGGTTACTATGTTCCATTTTTAAAACCTTGTTTAGGGAAACAAACGCTCTAAAGGAGCCAGGTGTGAAAACGTCCTATAATTGGCATGTCTCCGCCGACTTTCTTTGATGCTATTAAACAGATGTGAACTATGTAGGAATATTTTTCTCTTATTTTCTTTTATGCTTTTGCCACACTTTTATCCAAAGCAGCTTACATTTAGTTTCAATGTACATACACCATTCATTGTGAATGTTATATCAGTTCATGCATTCTCTGTAAATCAAACCCATGACCTTGGCGTTGTTAGCTCCATCTTTAAGGAAGTCTATTAGTATCATTACCTAAGTCATAGGCAAACTCAGCACATGTACAGAATGATGAAACCACCTGCAGCAGCAGCTACATGTGCATAAATAAGGATGGCGGCCAGTTTGGCAGGCATGTGCGGATTCAACCCTAGTCATGGGATTGGCACCTGGCACCAGAAGACCAGTGTTAGTAAAAGCTGGAAGAAAATGAGAGGTGATAGCAGGTGCCTTGGCGCAGTCATCTACTGAACATACTGAACTTGCATGACACTAAGAGACTATTTCAGTGAATGAATTCTGCTTCTCTAAGCAGCTTGCATGTATAGTATTTCTGCAGGTGTGTCCCATGCAGTGTTCGATGCTGCTACAATTGCTTGAAATTAGTGTTCAGGTTGGAATAAACTTGGACTGCTGGGTCAGGTTGGGTTGAGGGTGCGCTTCATTCTAGGGTCAAATTATTAGAAATGAGTAATAATGATTTGTCGCTTAGCTACACTCTCCCTTTCCTGACTCTGAAGCCTCACTAGCTGTAGTAACCTGCCTTTGAATGTTTACTTACCTGTAACTAGGGTGTGAATTTGTTTATTTATTTATTCTTTTCTTACCCTGAGTCATGTTAACCAATGTTCTCATTGCTGACATGACAGCATACAATATCATTCAAAAGTTTGGTGTCAGTAAGATAAAAAAAAAAAGAAAAAAAAAAGAGGCAGATATTATATTTATTATCAGGGGGGAGCATTGAATGGATCGAAAGTGACAGTAAAACATTTATAATGTTACAAAAGATTATATTTTTAAATAAATGCTGTTCTTTTTTTACTTTCTATTCATCAAAGAATCCTGAAAAAATGTATCATGGTTTCCACAGAAATTTGTTTTACTGTTTTAGACATTGATAAGAAATATTTCTTAAGCAGCAAATCAGCATATTAGAATGATTTCTGAAGGATCATCTGACACTAAAGAGTAAAGACTGGAGTAATGACTGCTGAAAATTCAGCTTTGCCATCATAGGAATAAATTACATCATAAAATATATTAAAATAGAAAACCGTTTTAAATTGTAATACAAACTATTTTAAGTTGTAATATTTCACAATATTACTGCTTTTACTGAATTTTTGATCAAATACATGCAATCTTGTGAGCATAAGAGACTTGACATAAGAGACAGTCAAAGTAATTTAGTTTAGGTGTTTATATGTATTATGTACTAGGAAAGCAAACACATTTGTATGCATTACTATTGGCTGTTATTTCGTATTCTGTCTTTATTGATATTGAATTACACTCACAATAGCTCAGGTCACCAGAAACCAGGTTTATCATTAACATTAACAACACCTATCTGTGGTATTGTGCCACCAAATCACTTTAATGTAGTATTTGAGTTAAACATTAAAGAGCATTATTGTCAATAATGCAGTCATTCTTTGATTATGTAATACTTAATTTCTCTCTCTATACAGGCTGCATGAGGAGATAAAGGACTTTTATGAGTATATTTCTCCTCGTCCAGAGGAGGACCACATGAGGCTAGAGGTGGTGGCCAGGATCCAGAGAGTCATCAAGGACTTGTGGCCCAATGCTGAGGTTAGTGTTACTCATATTATTGTCTTCTTGGGGTTTATGTCATTTGTATTCTTGAATATCTGGATGATGAGGAACAATCAATAGGCTACCTGCCAAAGAGGCATAAATACAAACACTTTTTCAGAACTTCTACTTGACCTTTTAAATATCAAAACCATATGTGAATTTGTTCTTGCAGTAGTTCACCATTACACGTTGGTGTCATGGACATGCAGAGGTCTAAATATAGGGCCTTGAGGGACTCCATTTCTAAGTTATCACTGGAACCTGTCAGGAATACAATAAATACTCTTCTCAGTTTACCTGTATATCTGAAAGGATATGTTTATTGATTTAACAATGAATTTGCATTAAATTGCTTTATATAAAGTTTTACAGTTTGTGTTGTTCAGTCCAGCTATTTTGAATTGGTTGGTGGCTAATCATCTTATTTGTATTTCAACTGTAGCTTATGGATGTTTTCTAGCAGAGAAAGAAATGCCTAATGGGTGTACAAAGTGAAATAATAAAGACACATGATGTGGAAATATAAACTGCACAGAATCTGCTAAGAGAATAGCATAGCTAACTCAACAGTGACCCTTTTGTGCGTTCCACAAGTGGCAGGACCTTCTGTTGCTAAAATGTAGTTCTAAATGCATGGATAATGAGCTGAAAAATAATTCAAAGTGTGTCAACAGCCTTAGTTGGCCTTTGTGTTGTGGAAAACTCGCGTGCTGTTCTGTTCTCTACGCGCGCACACATGAAGCGCGCACACGTTTCAGACGGCACGCAAACTGAATCCTCTTCTGAATCCTCTGAACAGACACATACACATATATAAAATTATGACAAAATACCCATCTCGACAATCATTCAGGTAAACGCAGTCAGTTATGTCTCAAGTGAATGAAAACAGCTGAGAAAGAAATCGGATGTGATGTGTATCATTATATCAGATCCATGCATCAGGTCTTAAAGGGACAGCGGCCTATAAATACTGCTGTATAAATTAAATAAAGATTTTTATCACAGCTGTGTTATTTTCCATAATTATTACATTTCTGTATTTGAATACTACCAACCTTATTTAATTTGTAACATATTCTGTTGTATTTATCTATGCTTGTAATTTGTGTATTTGTTCTTATTTTTACTGGCTGTCCTCTTGTCTCTTTAATCATGTTTAAACTTTCTTAATCTAGTAGTGTTTGCTGTGGTATCAAAGAAGTACTTCGCTTTAAGTAATAAATGGAATGCAAGTTAAATTGAAATATTTTTATTTTCTTGCTGATCCGAAAAATTATCCGATCCATGGGTCAAAAACCGTAATGTGATCCGAACCGTGAGATTTCTGATCCGTTGAACCACTAGTTGTAACTCTTTATATTTAGCTCAGAGTGCAGGCTAATGTTTCAAGGAAGCATAATCGGTGTAATAAAGGAGGATTGCTTGTTTCTTTGTAGTATATATGATTGCAAATTGTTAGAAAAGTAGCCAAGGCACTTGTAGCTAAAACATGCATTTGTATCAGGGGAGTTCTTCAGAAGCATGTTTATATTTGAATCCCACAGTGTAGTTTTTGTCTTCCTGCTTTTACACATTAAAGAAACCGAATTAGCATCTCCTTCTCAGTGCCAGTGTCTGGTTGCTTGTGAAATTTAGGAATGCATATTTATTGTCAGACAATCTAGCTCCTATAGCAATCATTTTTCCTTTAAGCTGAAAGCAGTGCACAGGCTAGCAGCTGCTAATGGTTAGTACTAAACATTAATTATTCTCAATATGACTCTCTCAGGGTTACCCAAAGGATGTGCATAGTCTGTGTCGGTGTAAGAAGATTGAGTATTTAACTTTGCAAGGAGAGGCTTTACCTACTATTTTAGAACCACGTACATGTCTTTAAGTCCCTGTGTGAATGAATACTTCATGTATACTGCATGTTAAATGCTTGTTTTGAATGATTTATTTATGCTTGGCTCAAGTGTGTATTTATTTTTTATTTATATTTATTTTGTGCTTATTAAGTTATGGAGTACTTGTCCGTGGCTTGCATTGCTGTAACGTCAGCATTATATTATATTTGATATTATATATTATATTATTATTTTCCGAGTGAACCAACAGAATACACGGATTAATATACTTTAATTTACAGCTCTTTCACCAAAATTTTTTATGTCTTATGAGGTCACAGCTTGCTTGCCATTTTCAGTCCTACTTTGTTTCTGCAGTGTAATTGCGCTCATGTACTCAAACACCAGAGCGTCTCGTATGAATACTTGTGTCTGTTTTGCATGTTATAGATATGTTCCGTTTTAAGTATGAACACAGGCTGGCTGTTGGGACTAATAGCTTCATAGGGAGATTCATGTAAGGGCAGATTTAATCTGTTTTTCTATTTTCTGATTCAGGTTCAAGTGTTTGGCAGCTTCAGCACAGGCTTGTATTTACCTACAAGGTAATGTTATGATTTTTTGCTCTTGCTACATTTTTTTTTACACTCGGCACAATATCCATAAGATCTTAAATGTTATTGTACATACACCTGATTTGTGGTGCGAGTTAAATGAAAGTCTAATTTTTGTAATTGTGTAATATAATGTATTATGACTTGCAGCTGTGTGTGTCTGTGTACTTTTTATGTGCTTGCAAGGAGGGGATTAAGATGTGTAATTTTAGCTCTGCTTATCCTGCCATCCCGAGTGTGTGATTTTCTTTTTTTTTTGTGGCAATCTCACTTCACTCAGACCAGTCATACTGCGTTTATACGCCACCTGGATTACTGAACTGTGGCTTAGTGGAATAAATCTATCAATAGTACCAATAGTGCCAATACACAAGTATGCTAGTTGCTTAAACTGTTGAGTTTAGTATTCAGTTTAGTACATCCATAAATTCATTTGTAACATACTTGGGTGCCCTTACATAAGTTTGTTTTTAATTTATTTAAAGGGGTCATGAACTGCCCTTTTTTATTTTGTACTGTTCTCTGAGGTCCACTTATAATGTTCTCAAGACTGTGTATTTTTTTGTGCAATGTTCTGCTATGATTGGCTAACAGTTGTGTATGTTTGACAGCCTACATCCTTCATAGATGGACGCTTCTGCGATTTAGGTCAAAAATGCATAAATACTACATATCAAACGATCTGTAATAACGGACAAATCAATAGTGACCATGTAATAAAAACAGTTACTCACACTTGTGTGGTGCGACATTACTGTCAGATCCAGTATAGTCAATTCGGCTTAGCATCATCTTCAATCTTTCTGAATATCCTGCATTGAATTGTGCCTTGTTTGTAAACAAATCCACTGTGAAATTAAGTGAACAAAGGACCATGTTCTTAATCACGCAGTATGAATCTTCATTAAAAATAAACTTCATCCACTCATTCCTAATGTTTGGATCAGAAGGTGTTTTTCCACAACTTGGCACTGAACAGCGTCTTGTTGTTTTCAGAGCATCTTTATCGTTTGGTTTCTGCCTAGATCTGCGTTTGCCTCTCTCGTTATTCATTTACTACATGTGCGAGTCGGTGGGTGGGGCAACAGGCAGTGCTATTGAAGCAGGTGTTGATCTTCCTCTGCGGAGGCGGAGTTTAGCCACACTATTATGTCATAAAGTGGCACATTCCACAAGCTGTCGTTTTGGCAGATTGGCTTCAATATAAGCTGTTTTTAGACTAACAAGAAAGTTTTGAGTTCTGAAACTTACAGGATGTTTTTATAGTACAATGACCTCTTGTATATCAAAAGAGCAAGGGAATTTTGATTTCTTAGTTCATGACCCCTTTAAAGCCATCAAACTTGTTCAAAAACAATTTAACACTTTTTCTTCTCCCTCTTTATACCAGTGATATAGACTTGGTGGTTTTTGGTCACTGGGAGACTTTACCTCTCTGGACTCTGGAAGAGGCGCTACGCAAGAGAAAAATTGCAGATGAGAACTCTGTCAAAGTCCTGGACAAAGCCACGGTACGCGCAGTGCTTTGTCATACACGTATGTAGGCTGTTTTTGATGTCTGTCAGACATCCCTGCTTGTGTTTAATGCTCTGTGTGTTTGTAGGTTCCCATCATTAAACTGACAGACTTGCACACAGAGGTAAAAGTGGACATTAGCTTTAATGTACAGAACGGTGTTAAAGCTGCAAACCTCATCAAGGACTTCAAACAGGTGAGTGTGGAGGTTTTTTAAAGTTGACGTGGGCAGCCTTTAAATGTTCTTTCTTTATACAGATTTATTTTCTGACTTGTATTTGTGTGTGTGTTTTAGCAATTTCCCGTATTACCGCACCTGGTGCTGGTTTTGAAGCAGTTTTTGCTGCAAAGAGAGCTGAATGAGGTTTTTACAGGAGGCATCGGATCATACAGTCTGTTCCTCATGGTTGTCAGCTTCTTACAGGTAACACACTTCGACACATTCAAATACACACACTCTCTCACTAGTACCCAAAAATAAATAATGCTAACAAACATGTGAACTGCACTGTGACAGTAAAGATTTTTACATTGTTACAAAAGATTTCTATTTCAAATAAATGCTGTTCGTTTGCTGTTCTTTCTACTCGTCATAGAGTAAATTACGGTTATGATTTCTGAAGGATCATGTGACCTGAAGGCTGCTGAGAATTCAGCTTTGCCAACACAGAAATTCATTTTAAAGTATATTCAAATCGAAAAGTTATTTGTGTAATATTTCACAATATTACTGTTTTTACTGAATTTATGACGGAGCCTTAGTGAGCATAAGAGACTACAACAGTAGTAAACATTAGAATACAGCTTTAAATGCACACAATGTAACACTCTTTGTGAATATCAGCTTGATAAAGCCTGTTTTTGTTATCCAAAGGTATATGCATCGTCAGATTTGCCTCCAGAGTGAAAATCACCTATTTAATGATAATTGCTCATAGGCTTTTAGCTAATACAACAACTTCATTACAATTGTAACTGCTGTTTTATTTCTCAGCTGCACTACAGAGAGGATGTGTGTAGTTCAAACCCAAACCTGGGTGTACTGCTGATTGAGTTTTTTGAGCTGTACGGACGGCATTTTAACTACCTGAAGACAGGGATCAGGATCAAAGACGGTGGCTCGTATTTGGCCAAGGATGAAGTGCAGAAAGGCATGCTGGATGGGTACAGACCCTCAATGCTTTACATTGAGGATCCTTTGCAGCCAGGTACAAACACAAACCCTCACGCACACATGCACATTTTAAACTGATTAGCGTTTTAAACAGTTCAACTGATACGGAAATGTCATCAAAGATTGTATGGAAGATGTTCTGATTCTTATCACTTGTTTATGTGTGTCTGTGTCATAGGAAATGATGTTGGGCGAAGTTCATATGGGGCGATGCAGGTGAAAGAGGCTTTTGATTACGCTTATGTTGTCTTAAGTCATGCTGTGTCCCCGATTGCCAAGCACTACCCCAACAACGAGTCAGAGAGGTGAGACAAGGAGAACTGGGTAAAAGATGTGTGCATTTAATTTTCTTAGTCGTAAGGGCTGGGCAGAACATTAAACGTGTTTCGTATTATTTCATGAATTTGAAAGAAGTGTTTCTTTATTGACCCATGATATAATATGTAGTGCAGACACTATGACAGCAGTATTCAAGCTCTCTTGTTTTAAGACATGTCAGGGGGGATATGCACTCCCTTATCATACATAGATAATGGGTCTCATATTTACGAGGATTATTTGTATTTATACACACAGGAGAACTTCTCAAGATTTCTGCATAGTTTACAGCACGTTTATATGCATGTGAATTTGTTCTTAATCTTGTTTTAATGTTAATGTATTTGGAGTATTCTAAACACCCATAGTTAGTAATTTGTTAGTAATAGTAATAGTTAGTAATAGTAATTTGCAAACAGTAAAAAACAACTGCAAACTGATAGATAAACATTGTGAAAACTAATATTAATTGTCCTAGGGGGAAAAAATTACTGTGATAAAAATCAGGATCTACTCCGGATTGGATTCATGAATGGGCTTATCTTTTCCCTACAGTATTCTAGGCAGAATAATCCGTGTCACACAGGAAGTAGCGGAGTACCGTGTCTGGATCAGTGCGCAGTGGGGCCAGCGGAGCAACAATGAGCCGGTCCTCAATTGTAATGGTGAGACATTATCCCTGAGCTCATTTTGATCCATATTTCACTTTAGAAAGCTGAATATCCCTTTTTTGATTCTCCATAGCAAATGATGTCACGCTGCTCGTGGAGTCCGAGGAGCTTGATGAGTGCAATAATAACTTTTCTGAAGATAGTGCGGTGCTTCCTACTGTTCCCCGGAGCAAAGTGTCATCAAACTCCTCCTCTTCTTCCCCTTCATCACCATCATCATCATCATCGCCATCTTCAACGGCTTCTAGCTCAAGTGATGCAGTAAGTTCTATATATGTATCTGTGCAAATCCACATTTTCTCTTTGGACACACTTAAAATGTTAATATAGAGATTTTCTATATGTAAATTATCATGTTTGTCTATTCCTTATTTCATTTTAAATATGGTAATATTAATAACGTTCACTTACAACATTAGATGCTGTTTTAGCATAAAACCAAATACATTTAGACACTGTATTGGTAAAAATATTATTTCAAAACAGAAAAAATATATATATATATATTTGTATTTGTATACATGTATTTTTTTCCACTGGCTTTCTGCAGGACTCTGATGGAACACCCTGTAAAACTTCAAAAGCTTTGGGTGGCCGGGGCTCTAACTCTTACAGTGAGAATACAGAAAGGAATCTGTCCAATCACAGATCACAAAATCATTCAGCAACAATGCCCACCCCCACTTATAAGGGCAATAAGGTAAGAACCTGATGGAAGTGATTATGATTCCATTTATGATTGAGACATATTGGTTCAGTATCCCAGTAATACATTCATTGGCAACACTTTACTATAACATTCAATTTGTTAGCATTAGTTAACCAATTGATTTGGTATTAATTAACAAATTCAAAGTATCATGAATTAATCTACAGTACTACAGCATTTATTAATCTTGTTTAATGTTAGGGGTGCTCCGATCAGGATTTTTGAGCTCGATCGCCGACCACCGAAAGCAGTATCTGCCGATACCAGTCACCGATACCGATCTTTTTAAAGCCTTCTTTTTATCATTTATAACTATATATAGTGATACTCCAATCAGGATTTTTAGACATTTATTCAGGGCCTGAATTTCATTTTTGAAAATGGGGGAATTCCCCTCTTAGGTGACTCTTTTGAGAGGGGAAGCAGCACGGACTGTGCTTTTACACAGGAGTCTGCTACTGATCCGTGTTTACCACAAACACAACATTTCTCCATTATTTTGATTTCAAATCCAACATTGTTACTTAAAATGCTTTTTCAACATTGTGATTCTCTTTTATCACAGTACAATAATACAATCTTTCATAGACGTGTTTAAACAATAAATATAAGCAACTCTCATTCATGCCATTTAAGGTTGCATTTACTTCTAGATTTAGTACATTAAGTTGCTCAGCCAGTGTAAACATTTAAACTACTTTTCTACGTTAGCACAACTTACCATTGACAGAAATAGTCAGCTCTGCCTTTCCTTTTGCATTTAAATCTGTATTACAAGCAATCCTGCCGTTCATAAAGAACTTTGTTTTCCTTCCTCCATGAGTGCCATCTGTTATTGCCTTCTTTATCTTAAAGTGCTCTTTCCCTTTAAACCTAGTCAAAAAAACCATGTGTTGACTGTGAAACACAGTATACTTTAATAATATGCATTCATGGTGTAACTACTACATTTTCGTGTCAATCCATGTACATATTTACCGCAAACAATACGCTGTTACTTTAATTCAGCGCTTGCAGCACAGCAAAAATAGACTCAGTGCAGAAACGATCTCTGCACTGCTGCAGACGCACCGCTAACTGAGCGCACTGCCGGACCGCACTCACTGAGTACCTCACCTAAAGCATTATAATTATTTCACTCGCGCCGGACAGAGACTGAGACGGCGCCTCTGCATGTCGTGCCAAACCTCTCACAACAGGTGCGTCGTCAGCTTGAGATCGGTTTATGAGATCAGCCTTTATAGAGACCGCCGATCAAACATCCCAACGTTATTATCGGCCGATAGTGATCGGTAGCCGATCAATCGGAGCACCCCATATTTAATGTCTACTAATACAACAAAGCAGCACTATGTAACTTTTGGCGCTCTAGCGGTTAATAAACAGAACTGCACACATCCCGCGGAAAAACATTCCAACCGCGCTCTTGCGATTCATCAGTATGTGTTTACTTCCGCAGCTTGCTGACCCGCCAGGCTACCATATCCAAATAAGTACTTAGTGTACCTTAGTAGTTCGAATAAGACCACAACGCGTTTTGGATGAATGAATTCATGATGTACTCGCTCATTATATACATTTTGCATATTTTGAACACAGAAAAAATTACATAGTGCTGCTTTAAGTTATATTTTTTTTCTTGCATTTCTCCTCTGCTTTAGCCTAATCCAGCTTTCTGATAAAACTGGCATTGTGTACCACGACTGTGTATAATGCCATATATTATGAAGGAACATTGTCAGCAAATTAACAGTGAACAACAGTATATTTATTAAATAACCTAGATTAATAAATACTTAAAAAAATAAAATTTTTAGTTTGTGATATCTGTGAAGAGCAGGCAAAAGCACGCACATCAATCTCAACTGGATGCTCGACTAAGAAACAAGTGGACAATTTTTGGATGTAAAGTCGGCAACAACAAAGCTCCATAAGTATCAAAAAAATTATTTTTTTTAAAAACTGTCGCATACATATTTACATTTCGAGCACGGCAGGCTCTTCCTCGACAAATGACAACACTAATTCCCAATCTTATAGCCTACCTCCAGGTGATCAAGGTCACAGACACGTACCATATGATCAAGATAATAAGATATAATACCAACATAGAAACCAAAATAATTTCCAAAAACCAATTTCACAATTTAGTCGTATTCGCCATATTTGCAGCAGTGATGAAGATTTTCAACAGCAATCACAAATTTTATCTCAGAGATTCAGAAAACGAAAGAGTGGATTCAGTCTGCAGCCAGTCGTTTTAAAGATGTCACAACAAGTCTCGTTAAAAAACAAAAAATTTGACCATCGTGTTAACTGTTACATCCAATATTCGCCTGTGTCGAAGGACATTGATTGTTTTATTGAAACATTGGCATATTGTAGAGAGTGATCCCAACCTCAAGAAATGTTTTGACAAACCACCTCGTTTAGTGTGCAAGAAAACACCTAATCTTCGAAATCTTTTGGTTAGAGCTGATTTGAAACCTACTCCTCATTTTTTTTAACAAAATACCATATGGTAATTACAGATGCGGTAACTGTCAACAGTGTAATTTCACATATAAGACGTCGACCTTTACACATCCACACTCGGCAAAAAATGTTTTAATTCGAGGCACTATTTCATGTAAGACGGCTAATGTCATTTACCTGTTGCGTTGCCCTTGTGGTTTGTTATATTGGTAAGACTAGCAGACCTCTAAAAACTCGCATCTCTGAACATGTGCAATTTGTATTTATGTACCTAGGCAGGCATCAATTAATGTTATTAAACAATATATTGATAATTATATCCGTGTATTTTGCATAGCTTTATATGTTTTTGAATTCTTTTTATTTCTTATTTTGGTTTCTATGTTTTTCTCCTTGGTTGATATGTTATTGTTTTGGTATTATTATTATTATTATCATGATAATATGGTACGGTCATGTGACCTTTGATCACCTGGAGGTAGGGTAAAGATTGGGATATCAGTGTTCATTTGTCTGATGAAGAGCCTGCATGCTCGAAACGTCACATATGCTATTTTACTTTGTTGATACTTTGTTTATGATACTTTGTTTATGATATCTAAAACATTAACTGATGTTAACAAACAACGTAACATGTTAGAGTTTTATTTGTTAGTTTTAACCTTAATATAAATGTCATCTGTTTCTTTTTTTTTTTCTAGAGTCGGCAGCTTACTAACAAAAGTGCTCAAGGGCCACACAACAACCCCAACAAGATCCATCAAAACAGCAAGTCCCAAAAAAACAACATAAAGAAGAGGAAACCTCAGCGTGAGGTAGCGCATGAGGACCTGTGTAGATAGGGGGAGCTGTTCTCTCAGACTTACACCTGCTCTTAATGTCTCTGACCACAGAAGGGTGCTGGTGGTATCATTTATCTCTCCTGTCCCACTGTGTAAGGGATGTGTGTGACTTTGTAGCTGGAAAAGGAAAAGAAAAAAATAATAATTAAAGTGGGGCATTGGCCATGGGATTGAAATCATATGGAGAGTTTAGGCCTGATTTCCACTGGCTTCTGCACAGCTTCTGCTCGCTGGCCATATGGGAGCTGCACTGCTCTATTGGAGATGTGGAGGACCAGAGAATGTAGGAGAGAGAGTTCAACTTGAGCAATACCTGAAGCCCTGGGACTTTTGCCTCACTGAGGACAACTGAAATAAAAAAGGACTCAAATTACAAAAAAAAAGTTATATTGAAAGTGCAAAGATTTTTAAATGTCTAAAAAAAAAAAAACTTAAATCGTACAAGAGAAATTATGCATGGTTTTCTTTTTTGAAGAGTGGTTCTTTTTTGTCATGTATGCAGATTATACAAATATTATTAAAAAAATATATACAAAAAGAAAAAAAAACTAAAACTACAAAATAACCCAAAAATATTATCCAACATGGAAATGGTTTCATAATACTTTTATAGCATTGTTCAAATGTTGCCATGCTATAGGTGTACACACATTAACCGTAAAACATCTCCTCACAGCTGTGTGCGGGTTTGGGTTCAATTGCCAACACTTATCATCAGCCTCTTCTGCTGTTCTATTGTTTGTGTAATGATGTGGTTGGGCAGTGTAAGAGAGGTGTTCGTATTTGACTGCACATCCAAAAACACACACGACTCCGTGCACACTGTATGAATGTGTGTATGTGTGAGCGGTCTGTCAGCAGGAGGAGTAAAGTGTGTTGATCTGGAAATTTGAAGAACACTACCGCTGTGGTTCTCAGTCTGCTTCTCTGAATGATCTATATGTCCATCACAAAAATAAGTTGTATTTGTTAATGTATTTATTTTTATCAAAGACATTGGATTTCTATATTCTGACCGCAGTGGCCAGACATGTTTTGTGTTCTGTCTTATAGCTGAGTGACACATGATTGTTGCTTGTCATGTAGTGTGCTATATATTTTTTTTTTTCTGGATGTCAGCTACCCTTTTTCCGATAACTGAGTGACCAAGTTAATTTCTGAAAGTACATTTTAACAGATCTAGAAAAGATAGTTTAAACATTTTAATTTGTGGCTGGTCTACTTAAAAGGAGATGAGTTGAATTATTTTGTGTGATTTTTATTTTTTTTATTTTGATGTATTGTGTAAGAATGCCTGTTCTCTCTAAATTAATATTATTGCAATTCTTCAGATAACCAGTAGGTGGTGGTGTAACCTAAGGTTATTTCATGCACAATAATTCCCCTGTTACTTTTTTTTTTTTTTTTTGGTTAAGATTTGCCTAATAGTTTTCACAGGTTTCTGGTGTCAGTTTAAGAGATGATGGCTTTTGATGAGGTAATATTAGTTACTCCACCTGGATTTAGTGTATATGATGCTAAAATGAAGTATCAAAGCCAGTAGTATGTCTTGAAACCAGATGGATGCCTCTGAAATAGAGTGAGAGAGATGCAGAGCTAGAACAGTTGGAGGATCATTAGTGTCACAGCCAGTGCTCTAGTAAGGTTTACTCCACATGTATCCGTGATCATCCATGCAATAAAAATTACAGCACAACTATAAAACATCAAGCGGGTACATTTACTGTTCTATAAAAATTCTGTTCAACACCTCTTTTCTTTGTTTTGAAAAGTTGCTATAAATTTTGTACTCTCCTACTGTTAAGTGTACTAAATGTTGTTTAACAATTTTTTTATATTGTTTAATGTCTTGGTATAGGGCATTTAACTTGATGCCAGTGACTGAGCCAAGCAAATGAATAATGTTCTGTAGTCAACTGGTACAGCGCAACGAAACTTAATGGACACCATAATTAAACCTTCTCTATCCAAGACCCAGTCACACTTTGATGAAGACTAAATATCTCTGAATTTCAACAGTAATACTCAGTTTTTTGCTTGACTTCATAACTCTGTTTTGGTTGAGGAAGTTGCATTCCTCAAATTTAAATTTATGCACAAACTCATTTTTTTCTATTGAAAATACTGTTACCTTGCCTTCAGAGGAATTTTGAAAAATGTGTTGTTAGGTTGCAGCTGCATTTTGCGCACTACAGAACGTCTGATGTGTCACAGATTTGCAAGTGCACCAGGTTTAACATGACACTGAAAGTGTTGATAATCATAAATCTGTTCAAATCCCACCTCTAATTGTGCTCTTTGAATGTGGGAGATGCTCTTTGCCCTAGACGGACTCAGACATTTACCTTCTCCTCATCTCTATTCTCTTTGGCATGCCAATATAATATTTTGCTATTTATATGATCTGTGATTGATTTGTATATAAATGAAGATAATATGGCAGTGGGAACAATTGTTGCTGCTTGAGCAGTCATATCACACTTTCCAAAATCAGAGTCACCAAATAAGCCACAAAAACCAACATTGGGCATAGATACTGTTTGATTCTACTTTTTGTATATTTCCTACTTGTAGTGCCTATCTGTGAAGTGTAGACAATTCCAGCTGGTTCACTGATATGCACAAAGCACAGCACTGCAGCTTTCACAATGTTTCTATTGATTTATCAGTGGTCACGTCTATGGTAAAAACTGGTAATCCCAAGAATAAGCAAATATTGATATGCATAAACAATTCTATATTTTATTATTTTTATATATGTCATGATTGATCTTTATTTTGAGAAAAGACGTTTTGAGTCATTATTTTGAGGCCGTGTCGCTCATATTATTAGCTCTTATAATCTACTATTAAGACATCAATATGTTTTGTATATTTTTGTGAGAATGAAAAGGGAATAAAGCTCAATTTTGGACTCAATCATTAGGAAGATCTGTATTCTACAATAATAAAATGCACTTTAAAATCAGCAGTCTAGCTTGTGTTATTATTTACAATTACATTCACTGTTTCTTGCAGAAGCCTTCCCAAGCGTATATATATATCTATATATATATATATTAGGCTATATATATATATATTTGTGTGTGTGTGAAGTACATCATTAGCACAATGACACTTACAGTTTGTTGACATGGTCAGGAAAAAAAAAATCAAGTAGAAGTTTGTTACAAAATGCAATCGCCAATTCTCACAGTTAAGACCCCGCAGAAACACTAGAAACATCCCGAGGTCATGTTTTTGCTGCACGCAGGGAGGCGCGCGCAAAGCAGACGTGATCCGCACGGTAGTTTCCGTAGCGCGTGAACAGTGCGCTCGAGCCGCTTGAACTCTGAGAGAGACAGATTTTGCAGTCAAACACGGAACTGAGGGCCACTATCAAATGTATCTTACCGCTGTGGGGTTCGGCAGAAAACAACAGTTTAGCGTGCGACGACAGCAGCCAGGTGAGTGAAGTTTCTCACTTCAGCGGATTTATTACCTGTAGGGAAACTGAGCGAACAGAGCTGGTCTGTTTATTTTTTTCGTTTTGTATTTTATTATGAAGTAAGTTATTAAAATGTTCGTTTAAATGAGTGTTTTTTCTATTGTCTGGGTTCATCTCTACAGCGCTCTTTCGTGTCAGTAGCGCATCAGTTCGGCTCAGAGAGAGAGAGAGAGTAAACATTCCTGACTGAAAATCTGTTTCATTACTGTATTATGGATACAAGAGGAAGGAATGTGTAAAATATATTTGTCTAGTTTGTTTGAAGCATCATATAGCTCATCTTCATTAGCCCTGTCCTGCGAAACTGGGGATACGTGTGTGGTAGCGTTACTGAGGGTCATTTGGGTCCCAAATCTTTAAGAACACAGATAATATGGTGTAGGCTACAATGGCTTATTTCAAATACAATCAATACAACTGACGCGGCAATCTTCAGGCAGTGTCTGCTAGATAGTGGAAGTAACTGGTTTTCTTCTTGAAATAAGTGGTCTCTACAGGAAATGAACATGTTAGTGTGCATGAATCTAAGAGCACTGGAGGCTAATCATACGCAGTGTACTCTGAGCAAACTAAACTACTGGGCTTACCATCTGAAAGTGAACAGAGAAAGATGGGGTAAAACAGATGCCCTCAAGGCAATCAATTCAACTCAAGTGGATTAAAAAAAGAATCAAATGAAATAAAAAATAGAGTAGAATTCATTACGTTCCGAGGACTGCAGAGGTGAGTGAGACCTGTAGAAGCTCATTGGAGCCACTTCTGGGTTTGTGACGTTAAACGCAAAGTTACCCTGTCTTCCAAGAAATGCTTACTAGTTACAATGGTTTGACTGATGTCTGCTGGACAATGGGGTGCTTTGTTTTGCAATTTTGGTGTATTTGATTTCAAGAGTGCAGTATGTAGGAAGCAGGTTTCCCTTGGTCATGGAAGACATGGAAATATCGGGAAATTCTAAACTTTAGTTTTTCCTGGAAAAATTATAGAAATGATTGTAGTGAATATAAATGTTTATGCTCTGCACTCACATTCCTTAAGCAAGTCCTCCATGTCCACAAATATCTTTATTTGTTTGTTTGGAGACTTTTGTACATTTGTGGAGATCCACTCCAGCAATCTTTAAGACTTGTTAAAAAATAAATAAATAAGAAGAAGAAGAAGAAAGAAAAAAAAACCTTAAGCATGAACGACTGGAAAGGTCATGGTCATAAAGGGTGGGAACCCTTAAAAAAGCCATTACTGAAGAAGAAACTTTACATAGGAAGAAATATCATCTCTAATATTCTGTTAATTGTTGCAAATAAATGTAAACATTTATATAATATCTAAGCATAAATGTAAGTAAATGTAAAGTTGTCGTTGTTACAGTTCAGATTAAATTGTTAAAAGGACTGCATGAATAAAGGTTTTGCTATCATGTCAGAGCTGCTGTTTAGCTCTGTCTTTCATTTTGGTAAGTTTGAAGCGGAAGTGGCATTTTTATGTTCTGGCTTCAGGGTTTCACAGTCTACTTTACACATAGTAACTGGTTTGTATGAAAGTAGGGATTAAATAATATTGACATTAAATCAACCATTGCTTAATTTATTCAGAAACAGGTAATGTTGTAAACTAAACATTTAGTATCTTGACAATGACTGATGTTTAATAGGTCACACACCTGATCTTACCATAACACAGTCATTGTGGTACAGAATCTGGCTTGGCTGCCGTAGTCAGCACTGTACTCTTCCACTCATAAAAGTTCATGGGCAATGAAAGGATTTAGGCAGCAGGAAGTGATTCAGATCATTTGCTATGACAAAAATCTTTGTCATAGCTCTTTTGATCTTTGGTTTCATGAACAGTCAGCTACTGGAACGGAACATAAATGTTGTCAACCGTTAACCAGTATTTAAAAATAATATTTTTACATTGGAACAAGTGAAAGGGATTGTTTATTTCTTTGGTTTTGGTTGTTAATCCATATTGGCAAAATGAAAGTACATTTTTAGAACTAAAACTGTAAACTCAATTGTTTCATACTATGTGATGTTCTGTCAGCACTTTTAATGTCTGTTAAATGGAGTTTCTGGACTTATTTTTTGCAAAGAAATATGCTAGGAAGTGCTAAATTAGCTTCTTAATGTCAATGTAATGAGAGTGAGTGATCTATAAATTCTTTGAGAGTGAGATGTTTAGGTTTCATTTTGACATGAGATGCCTGATGCAGGATACTTTCATAGGCTTTCTAGTCACTTTTGAGACATGCACGCTATGAGCCTTAAATGTATATATAGTACACATACTGTTTGTAGCATATACACAATGCAATAGATTGGTACACCACCCAAAGGTGCATTGTTGTGTTGTGTTTTCTGCAGGAGTTGTTTGTTCTGGGCATCTGGGCAGTGTTGAACAGAGAGTTTATTGAGTTCACTGAGAGCAGCGTCAGACTCTGTCTGAACGTGGAAAGCAAGTGAGAGGCAGACAGCACAGACATGAGGTTAATTATAACCTCACATCAAACATGCAGAAGCATTATGGTCAGACTATTGGTAATGTTTACATGCATGAGTTAAAATGTATGTGTAAGCATTAGTGAGCTTTTCCAAATTGGACCTTACACTGTGTTAGAATGTTGCCATTCAATTTAATTGATTATTGAATGATCATTTTTGTAGTTTGCCTCTTTGATCTACAATAAGAACTTTTTGTAACTGTATGAATGACTCTGTGCTCGCTGACTGCCTATTTCCTCTAAAGCCTTAGTACTATGCAAGCTTCTGGTATAGAATTGTCTAAAAGCAATTTGTAGTAGTAAACTCTTTCTGTCATATTTCTAAAAAAAAGTGTTGATTGATTGAGCTGTTTATTGATTAAATTCGATTGACATCGAATGCAAAATTCACTTCTACATGGTGTTTGCTTATAAATGTGTTTTAGCAGTGTGTGGACTGCACAACCTGCCTACAATGATAAAAATCCATTCACTTCTCTTTTTTTAATCCCCAAAAAACCTAAACAGTCTCAATTATCAAGCCGTTTGTTTTTCTGAGCAATATGACGTCATATTGCTCAAGCCCCGCCCACGGCCACTGACGGACTGTCTGGTATTAGCATATTTCCGCCCTCAGCCAGTTGTACGCTGTCTGCCATTTTCTCTGAGCTCGAGCAGCTGTAGCAACAACGTCTCATAAGCAATGCAGGTGTTTTGTAGTTGGATGTAGAAGAACATAAGAGTCTTCATTTTCTCCCGACATCAGACCCACTGAGGACGCGCAGTGGATTCGTTTTGTTTTTGATGGTAATGTGCCACCGAATACACCTAAATTCGTTTATGTCTGCGCAAATCATTTTACTCCAGACTGCTTTCTAAACGAGGGATAATTCAAGAAGGGTTACTATGCTAAAATAAGTTCAAAACCCCCTTTCCAAGGGGGGGGGGGGCGGGAATTGGATCAGTACACCTGTTCGGATCGCACACTTTATAACTTTTTATGATTATTTGCATATCGCCTTTCCTCTTCCACGGAAGAGAGGGGCGGGGTGAGCAGAGCTCATTAGCATTTAAAGAGACATGCACCGACATGTATCTATCTTATCTTTAGCTCATTGCATTCTTTCTTATCATGTAGACAACAGGTTAAGGAAAAATATTAATATGCAAATTAGCGCATATATTTAGCAAAATGCTCCTCTTTATAGTTATTTTTTTCTAGCTGACTAATGAGCTTGTGGATGCCGAATGGTTATTCTGAGGTAAATGTATTGTCTCACACAGTCGCTCCCCAACACAATGGAGAACTGCTAGATTACTTATCTTTAATTCGAGAAGCACATGGACCCCCTCTGACCTTTTGACGTGTTCTCCACCCTTCTCTCTCGCTATTGCTAGAGATCTATAAATGGAAGAGAGGTTAAACATTCAAGTGTGCGTGTGTGTCTAGGATGTTCTTCACTGATGTCTCCTGAGTTTTTCCCACCCCTGCCCCGTGTGTTGCACACTCCCTCCTGTGGAGATTTTCTGGTGTTGACCATCCATGGTGCACTTTCAGGGAGTGACTTCCTCAGCTTACTTTGGCTTCTTTTCTTTTTTTATTACTAAATTGTTAAAAAAAATTATAATAATAATGAATGATTCCATTTTTGACATAAAGGTTTACTGTTGTATTAAGAAAAAGTTTTCTTTTCATAACATGTTCTGTGAGGTTAGTGAGTCATATGGCAACATTTTATTTTGAAAATGTAACTATATCATGATTTAAAAGGATAGTTCACCCAAAAATGAAAATTACCCCATGACTTACTCACCCTCAAGCCATCCTAAGTGTATATGACATTCTTTTTTCAGACGAATACAATCGGAGTTATATTAAAAATGTTCTGGCTCTTCCAAGCTTTATAATGGCAGTGAATGGGGGTTGAGATTCAATAATCCAATAGAAGTCCAATAAAGTTAATCAATCCATCAATAAAAAGTGTTCCACAAGGCTCCAGGGGGTTAATGAAGGCCTCCTGAAGCGAATCGATGCATTTTTGTAAGAAAAATATCCATATTTAAAACTTTATAAACCGTAATCTCTAGCTTCCGCTAACTGTCGTACACATGTTCACGAGAGAGTGGCGTTCCAGCGGATAAATAAAGTTCTATTCCAAGTGCACCACACGTGAAGTGGTCAACATAGGGTAAATGTAAAACAAATACCCTTGTTAAATATATTTGCAGAAAAGATGAAATATAGAGGCAAATATTGTACATACTTGTCTTAAACACATCCTATATGTTCAGAAATAATATAAGGAAAATGCTAAATATTTCTTAGCCAAAATGTGGCCAACTCAAAAATTACAAAAAAAATGTTTGTCCTTGGTGTATTGTCAACGTGTCTAATTGTAGCATTTGCTAACATTTTTATTCAAAACCGTGATTCCTTAATTTAAAAAATATATGTAATCATGACAAAACATTACATTCAAATTAATTAATAAAATCTGAAAAATCACTCATCCATCCCTACATGAGGTTCAGTGCTGGACAGAGCTACCTCTGCTATGAAGATGCTTTGTACATTGAGTCGATGACCATTGAGTCCCTTCAACTCATCCATGTTTTTATATAGCCAATTACACACAATCAATCCGTCCAGTAATGTAATCATCTAACCAGTAACAGATGGAGTGGTGCCATGCTGCTCTTTAAAGGCTTTAGTGAGATATTTTTAATTTTTAATTGTTTTTATTTGATATGGCAGATCATTATTATACTTCGGTTTCAAGTGCTGTGGTTTGCTGTGCTGTTTGACTGACAGGCTGGTCCATGTGCAGCAATCTAACCTCACCACACATGACAGACACAGATCATTTAGAGAGGGAGAGGGAGAGAGAGAGAGAGAGAGATCAGTCGATTGAGGTTTAGTGACCACATCATAGACATCTGTCATATTAAATCTTAAGCAAAACAGTTCATGCAGTGTGATCATAGCTACCACAAAAGGTTACTGACTGTCACTCAGAAGGTCAAACCTGCTCCCCCTCAGTGCAGTCTGTTGCTGTTCGAGCCTTGTGGGCAGTGAAGCATGTGCTGTACGATCTATTTTAGATTTGGTCTATTTGAGTTGCTTAACAGCTCTGTTAAAACAAGATCTCACACTTGTGTGCTCAAAATGTGTGGAGGAGTTGAAGAGTTAGCAGCCATCTCTTGAAAAGGCGTTCAGCTTAGCAGGAGTCAAATTCTAAACACTTCAGTGTCATCAGGTGATTGATAGGGTCTCCTGTGTGTGTGTGTGTGTGTGGGTTGTCCCCTGAAGTTTTGTCCAGTTTAGCTAACCTCCTTGTGGACACATAGTCAAAGATGATATATATGTCATATTTTGTACCACATATTTACACTATAGTAACTATAAAAATAAATGATTAAAAATCATGAATTGTTATCACAGTAGTATTTTATTTATTAAAAAATATATATTTGTTTTTAATTAAAAATATATATTTTTAGGGTTTGTTTTAGATTAGTTTAGTACTGTAGTAATGTAATTGTCAATTTAAATAGAAGTCTATTGTATGTCCCTGTTTGATTAGCTTAGTACAGTTAGTAATATACCTCAAAAGTTGATCAAGTCAAGTCAAGTAACCTTTATTTATATAACGCTTTTAACAATACAGATTGTGACAAAGCAACTGAACGGCATTAATTAGGAAAATAGTGTCAATAAAGCAAAATGACAATAGTAAAAACTAAATTTTCAGTTAAAGGCAGTTCATCAATGAATTCAGTGATGTCAACATCCAGCTCAGTTTAAATAATATCTTTGCAATCATGTCAACGATAACGCTGGAAATGAAGTGTCCCCAACTAAGCAAGCCAGAGACGAGGCGACAGCGGCAAGGAACCAAAAACTCCATCGGCTGACAGAATGGAAAAAAACCTTGGGAGAAACCAGGCTCCTCGGGGGGCCAGGCTCCTCTGACCAGACGAACAGCAGAACGGAAAAATTAATATAAGACGTAATAAAACAGACGATGAACATTATTAACAGCAATGATTATATGATGCAATCAAACTTATAGCAAAATGTGGTAGTTTTGTATGCTGTCTGAGGGTTTGCATCATCTGAGGTCCTCTGAGGAGTTATCTCTTCCCAGGTGTTCTGGATCCAGACTGAAGCTGGTGTAAATCCTAGCAAAAAGACAGGGAAACAAATACAAACATAATTAGCGTAGCTGCTGTACCAACCAAGCAAAAATTATTTGTTCAACCCAAACTAAAGAATAATAATAGTGCATTTGATCAGATATAACTGCAGTTAAAGATTATGACTGCAGTAAAAGATTATGAGATGCATTATGTGAATGCTTGGCTAAAGAGATGTGTTTTTAATCTAGATTTAAACTGAGAGAGTGTGTCTGAACCCAGAACGTTATCAGGAAGGCTATTCCAGAGTTTCGGAGCCAAATGTGGAAAAGCTCTACTTCCTTTAGTGGACTTTGATATCCTAGTTACTACCAAAAGTCCAGAATTTTGCGCCTTAGGGAGCGTGATGGATTGTAGCACGGTAGAAGACTAGTTAGGTACACAGGACCTAACCCATTAAGGGCCTTATAGGCAAATAATAATATTTTGTAACTGATACGGAACTTAACAGGTAGCCAGGGCAGAGACTGTAAAATTGGGGTAATATGGTCATAATTTCTTGACCTGGTAAGGACTCTAGCAACTGCATTTTGGACTATCTGTAGCTTGTTTATTGAAGATGCAGGACAACCACCTATCAGTGCATTACAATAGTCCAGTCTAGAGGTAATGAATGCATGAACTAGCTTTTCTGCGTCAGAAACAGGTAGCATGTTCCGTAATTTTGCAATGTTTCTAAGATGGAAGAATGCAGTTTTTTTGTAACATGGGAAATATGATTTTCACAAGACAAGTTGCTATCTAATATAACACAGATTTTTGACTTTAGAGGAAGAAACAGTACATCCGTCTAGTTGCAAACTGTAATCCAAGAGATTCTGTGTACTGTCTTTTGGATCAATAAGTAATATCTCTGTCTTATCCGAATTTAATAGGAGAAAATTATTGGTCATCCATTCTTTTACATTTTTAACACACTCCGTTAGCTTAGATAATTTAGAAATTTCATCTGTTCTTGTTGAGATACAGGGGGTACGATAAGTATTCAGACCCCTTAACAAATTTCATCTGTGTTATTTGCAGCCATTTGCTAAATCATTAAGGTTGTTTTTACTCATTAATGTACACAAGCCCATATGTGAAGAAAAAACACAGAATTGTTGACAGTTTTGCAGATTTATTAAAAAAAAAAAAACGAAATATCACATGGTCCTAAGTATTCAAACCCTTTGCTGTGACACTCATATATTTAAATCAGGTGCTGTCCATTTCTTTGATCATCCTTGAGATGGTTCTACACATTCATTTGAGTCCAGCTGGGTTTGATTATACTGATTGGACATGATTAGGAAAGCCACACACCTGTCCATATAAGACCTTACAGCTCACAGTGCAAATGAGAATCATGAGGTCAAAGAAAAGCCTGAAGAGCTCAGAGACAGAATTGTGGCAAGCACAGATCTGGCCAAGGTTACAAAAAAAAATTTCTGCTGCACTTAAGGTTCACTAAGAGCACAGTGGCCTCCATAATCCTTAAATGGAAGACGTTTGGGAGACCAGAACCCTTCCTAGAGCTGGCCAAACTGAGCTATCGGAGGAGAAGAACCTTGGTGAGAGAGGTAAAAAAGAACCCAAAGATCACTGTGGCTGAGCTCAGAGATGCAGTCGGGAGATGGGAGAACGTTGTAGAAAGTCAACCATCACTGCAGCCCTACACCAGTCGGGGCTTTATGGCAGAGTTGCCTGACGGAATCCTCTCCTCAGTGCAAGACACATGAAGCCCGCATGGAGTTTGCTAAAAAACAACTGAAGGACTCCAAGATGGTGAGAAACCAAGATAGAACTTTTTGGCCTTAATTCTAAGCGACATGTGTGGAGAAAACCAGGCACTGCTAATCACATGTCCAATACAGTCCCAACAGTGAAGCATGGTGGTGGCAGCATCCTGCTGTGGGGGTGTTTTTCAGCTGCAAAGACAGGACGACTGGTTGCAATCGAGGAAAAGATAAATGCGGCCAAGTACAGGGATATCCTGGACGAAAACCTTCTCAAGAGTGCTCAGGACCTCAGACTTTTTTTCCCCCCTTCCTTTTTTTTTGGCCGAAGGTTTATCTTTCAACAAGACAATGACCCTAAGCACACAGGTAAAATAACGAAGGAGTGGCTTCACAAAAACTCTGTGACTTTTCTTGAATGGCCCAGCCAGAGCCCTAACTTAAACCCAACTGAGCATCTCTGGAGAGACATAAAAATTGCTGTCCACCAACGTTTACAATCCAAACTGACAGAACTGGAGAGGATCTGCAAGGAGGAATGGCAGAGGATCCCCAAATCCAGGTGTGAAAAACTTGTTGCATCTTTCCAAAAAAGACTCATGGCTGTATTAGATAAAAAGGGTGCTTCTACTAAATACTGAAAAAAGGGTCTGAATACTTAGGACCATTTTATATTTCAGTTTTTCTTTTTTAATAAATCTGAAAAAATGTAAACAATTCTGTGTTTTTCTGTCACTATGGGGTGCTGTGTACATTAATGAGGAAAAAAATTTAAAAAACTTAAATGATTTTAGCAAATGGCTGCAATATAACAAAGAGTGAAAAATTTAAGGGGGTCTGAATACTTTCCGTACCCACTGTATATAGTTGAGTATCATCGTCATAACAGTGGAAACTAATCCCGTATTTTCTAATAATATTACCAAGGGGCAACATGTATATCGAAAATAGCAGAGGACCTAGGACAGATCCTTGTGGCACTCCGTATTTTACTGGTGATAATTGAGATTACTCTCCATTTAAATGAACAAGGTGGTAGTGATCGAACAGGTAGGATCTAAACCATCTTAAAGCTGCCCTTGAATACCTGTATAGTTTTGTCATCGATCTATGAGTATGTCATGATCTATAGGATCGAATGCAGCACTAAGATCAAGTAAAAATAGCAATAAGACACAGCCTTGGTCTGACGCAAGAAGCAAGTCATTTGTAATTTTAACAAGTGCAGTTTCTGTGCTATGGTGGGGCCTGAAACCTGACTGAAATTCTACATAGAGATAATTTTTTTTGCAGGAAGGAGCACAATTGAACAGACAATTTTTCTAAAATTTTAGACATAAAAGAAAGATTTGAAATGGGTCTGTAATTTGCCAGGTCACTAGGATCTAGTTGTGGTTTCTTAAAAAGAGGCTTAATAAAAGCCAGCTTGAATGGTTTCGGGAAGTGACCTAAAGACAACGATGCATTAATAATATTGAGAAGCGGTTCTTCTGCTACAGGTAACAAGTCTTTCAGTAATTTAGTGGGTACAGAATCTAACAGGCATGTTGTTGGTTTAGATGCAGTGATAAGTTATTTAGCTCTTCCTGTCCTATAGCTGTAAGCACTGCAGTTTATCTTTTGGTTTGTGGTCGGTAAGATTTTTTGGTAACACTTTACAATAAGGCTCCATTAGTTAATGTTAGTTAATGTATTAAAATAACAGAACAAACACTGAACATATGTTATTTAATAAAAAATACAGCTGTTCATTGTTTGTTCATGTTATTTCACAGTGCATTAAATAATGTTAACAAACACAACTTTTGATCTTAATAATGCATTAGTAAATGCTAAAATAACATTAACTATAATTAATAAATGCTGTAGAAGTATTGTTATAATTAGTTGTGGTACCTTAGTTCTGTATTAACTAATAATTATTGTAAAGTGTTACCGATTTTAAAAATGTTTTGAACGGATCTCTTACTCATGAAAGCTGCATTCTTGTTTGAAGACAAAAAAAAACAGTAATACAATAAACTAATATTTCTCCCAAAGGATATAAATCCGATCTTACACATATGCACTGAACAGCAAATTTTAAGATCAAAGACCGCAACAGGAGAGAGAGCAGCATCAGCACTGAGAGATAAGTTAGTCTCACTACTTTTAATGAATGATTGTGTGTTGAGCATCTGCGACTTACTTTAACATCAGTTTATTCATATTGAATATGAATTTTCATATAGCCTACAGGGGGTATAGAAAATAATCAACCTTTAAAATTATCATATTTTGTTGCTTTGCAGCTGAAATTGAAATTTATCCAGCTGTATGACTCAGCGCAATTATAGGCACCAAGTGAAAGATATAAAACCAACCTGTCGAAAAAAAAAGAGTTGGAAAAAGGATCAGCCACTTTGCTGTAATTACAGCCGTAGTGCGGTTGGGATATGTCTCTACAACTCTTGCCACATTAGACTTTGCAATATTTGCCCACTCTTCTTTGCAGAACTGCATAAGTTCAGTTAAATTTGATGGTGATGTTTGTGGAATGCAGTCTTCAAGTCATTCCACAGATTTTCAGTTGGGTTTAAGTCTGGGCTCTGACTAGGTCATTGAAGGACATTTACCTTTTTCTCCTTCAATCACTGTGTGTCAGTTTTGCTGTGTGCTTTGGTCATTGTCATGTTGGAACGTAAACCTTCTTCCCATTTAACCTTTCTGGCAGCGAGGCAGAGATTGAGCCAAGCGAGCGACGAGTGGAACACACAAACAAATAGCCCCACTGGTCACCCACCGTCGGCCCGGTTAGCAACGACGACCGTCGGCTGTGTTGTCCGGCTTACGATTCGGTGAATATTCTTTGAGATAAAAAAGAACGAATATATGAGAGTTCATTTGCAAAACAGATAATACGGCCACTAAAAAAAATGGCAGGATTTGCCGTGAATTATTCTCACATTATACCGCGATTGACCCTAAACAGGTTTTGCCAACAAAGTGGTTTTGTCCACTTCACGGCACACGGGTTCATGTTTACTGCAGAAGCGGAAAGCGCCCTTTGTTTGAACAGAAGACGATAAGTCCATTTTAACGACTCAGCTTGCTGTATTCAGGTCATGTGACAGGCTAATTTCACGTTTGAAAAGGACGTGCTACGAGGAGGAGTTCGTCCCCCCCCCCCCCAAAGCTGCCTAAAAGTGATCGAGGATAGATATTTTCGACAAACTTGATGAACCTGTGATATCTTCTTCAGGGCGAAAAAATAAAATAAAAGCTGAAACGGTTTCACGGAACCTTGCAAAAGCAGCGCGTTACAATGGTGAGGGAAAAGCTCCGTGTATTGCGTGTAATCACATCCATACAGTCTATGATCACAACAACAACAACGTTTGTCAGGTATCTACATTGTCATCTGAGGAGATTACAAAGATTAAACTAGTGTTTTTTAAATTCTAAAACATGAAATGTGGAGTTATCTGCTTTTGCCAAAAAACTACTGTTGGAGTTATCTGATTTTGCTATAAAACAAACTTGAAAGGAGTCCTATTATGCTCTTTTACAAAGTCTTGATTTTGTTTTGGGGGTGTACTTGAACAGGCTCTCATACTAGGTTTTTCAAAAAACACATTATTTTTCACATATTTTACGTTATTACAACACCTCTCTCCCCAGTCTGGCATGAACGGCTCGAATAGTTCCTGTATCAAAGAAGGCCCGCCTTCTGAAATACGAAAAGTGCTGTGATTGGTTAGCTGGGCAGTGTGTGTTGTGATTGGCAGCACTGGTCGGGAAATGTCATGCCCCTTACCACTGCGAGCTTCAGTGTAAATATTGCCTCAAAATCAAATCAATTTGAGCGCGATTTAAACTCTGATGATTGTAACCACTCTAAGTTCGTTCTGCCTTGGGAAAGCTAGCGTGTCTCGACATAGTGACACTCGTTGCCTTCTCTAGTGCAGCTCAACCAGGTATCGTCCCATTATCGAGATCTGTGATATACCAATCCAAACGAGTCGTTTGTTGTAGTGTTTGAAAAGTGATTTCTGTTAAATAAATCTCCTTTTGAACCTAGCTTTGAGCTTTGTAACTCTTTTAATGCTCAAACAGCAACATTACAGACTAACTAAAGTTGAAAAAGTGAGAAAGCATAATAGGACCCCTTTAATATGTAAAAAAAAACATACATTCAATGAACTTTAATTTAGTAAATGACCTGTTAAGTTATTATTACTTAATCAAAACAACCCAACTGCAGTTTGATTGTCTTAATTGGAGCTCAATTCATTGGAAAAAAGTTTAATTGAAAAATGAGTATCGTTTTGCAAATTAACTCTTCATATTTAAATAGATTTTTTTGGTAACAATGTTCGTGTTCACTGTCACTTTTGCTGAATAAAAGTAATGATTCTTATAAAACAAATCTTACTGATCCCAAACTTTTGAACGGTAGTGTATGTTGTTTTGATTTCTTCTGTGCATTTTAGGATAACCTTCAGAAATGTCTGACAAAGAAAGAGGACTGGATTCCAATAAGACTGGACAGGAGAGAAAGATCTCCCATTTGTTCATCTGTACTCCAAACAAGTGTGCTGCACTAGATTTACCATAGCAAAAGTGACATTGTGGAATTCATGTTTTGGTAAACCTTCTCTAGAAAAGAATATGCAAAATGTGCAAAATATGTTGCATACTAGTCTATTTTCTCTGATGTAATGGCCACGTGCTAGTGCACTTTTTTTTCTAGAAGCCTGAAATTCTCTGTAGCAGTTTACTACGTAAAAGGTCTATGGCATTTATCCTCTTGAAAATCCACATCTGAAGTGATACACTATGTAAGAGACTTTAATATGAAGCTGAATACTTCAAAGAGTTCATCAGGTTTTGAGATCTTACAAGGTCATGTCAGATCTTTGGCCTGTGAGAGATGAAGAAGTGATTTCATTTGCCACGTCTTACCATCTGATCCTCTCATATAAAGCACACTTGAGCTGATAGAAAAAAGCATATCTGTTGTCTTTGTTATGGTGTCTTTCCAATAATCCCTCTCTTATTCTCTCATTTTGTTTTTCCTCCCTCCCTCTTTACCCTTATCTGCTGGATCGCACCGGTCTGTTTAATTGTTGCATATCCTCTGCCCATCCCCTCTCACACACAACCCCCTCAAAACCCTCTTTTTCTCCCACAGACACAAAGGCTTGCATATAAACAAAGAGTAGATGATAATGTCAAAAATATTATGATTATAGTATGTAGTGGAGAATTGGTATCCGTGTGTCACTTGCATTCTGAACATTCTTTCGCAGTGTGTGTTTGCTCGTGGCATTGATGTAATGTTTTGTCTAGTCTTGTCTTCTCAGTTTTTCACTGTCTCTCCTTCACATGCGCTCTCATCCTGAGACTCAGAGGTGTGGACGTTATCCCTGTGCAGTGTGGACTGTGTGGAAGTTCTCCCACTCTTGACCCTTTTGACGCTCTTGTTTCTTTGTCCTAAAAGTGGATGTGACACTTGAAGCTCTCTCTGAAGATCATTTGCTGTTGAAGAGGTATTTCAGTTGCTGATGCGATGTGTTGTATAGAGGGTGTGTCGTCGCGTTGGTTTTTGTATCGGTTTTGTTTGTCTTCAGCCCGTGTTGAACGCCAGTTGTTGCATGCTTTCGCATTTTTTATTACGCACATGTGGAATTGGGCTTGCCAGGTGTATTTGTAACGGTGAAAATTTGTGGTTGGGTTTTGATGTGGAATTCTCTCTCCTGAATGGTGTGAATTATGAAGAGACATTGAAAACCTACCCTGTTGTCCACAATGCATTCTTTTTATTGAAGGAATGAGATTTTTGTTCTCTCAGAAATGAAAATCCTGTCATCATTTAGCCCTATTCACTTCTTGTGTTGACCCCATTGACTTGCATTGTATGGACAAAATGGTTAAAACGCTCTTCAAATATCTTCTCTTGAGCTCCACAGAAGAAAGAAAATGAGATACTTCTGGGAACAACATGAGGTTGCGTACATAATGAAATATATGCTAAATGGCTTCAACAAATAGATTTTTTTAAGTTTAGTGCCATATTTACTGTTTGTCAGGAATGAAAATGAGGCTGTGAGGGTAGAAATACAGTGCGTTCAAGGGGATGTTCAGTGCGCGTTGTTTAACAACATACTGATTGTTGGGCTGACAAAACATCTTTCCAAAAACTTTCAGTTGACAAAAATGCCATAAAACAGTTATTTGATCTAGTACCTTTATACTGTATGTACCATTGTAAAGTCTCCCTCACAGCCTTGTTTTAATCTATATAAAACTCAATATGGACTAAGGTCCATTTTTCAATTTTGGATGAATTATCCCTTTAAATCATCCTTTTTCAGGTTTTTTCGTGTTTATTCTGTTGATGTTTTTCTCTCTAGAATAACATTTCTTAAATGGTGAGGAGCCTATTTATGTTTGAACGCACCTGAAGGTCAGAATAGAGTCTGTGTGTTTTTGTGCTCTGTAGGAGTCCAGGTGCTCCGCTCTTTTGTCACATGACCCGTCTGAGACACACGTATCTCTGTACTGTGACATGTGAATTGCAGAGCTCGAGAAAACGACAGTCCTTCTCCATTGAAATCCCTCAGAAAAGGTTCATTGTTGTTTGAAGCGATGTACCTCACTGCTCTGCTGCCTGTACTGCACTGCCTTCAGCCCTGTAGTTAGGGAAATGAGTCACGGTTGCTAAGGAAATGGGTTGGTGTGTGGTTAGATTGAGTAGACATCTAAGGTTGTCCTTGATGAGAGTTTCTCTGCTCAGAAAATGGTGGATTCTGTCTTCTGCATTTTGTGTGTGCTGTGTATTTCATCGACGTTTTATTCTAGTGCCCACTCACTCCGACCGGCTTTATCACCACAACAATACAAAAATCAGCTCTATGTTAACACGCCGTCTTTCACATCATCACCTAATGTGCATGTGTGTAGCTTAAGGTTAAAATTATGAAGTGTGTTTCTTTGCAAAAGCGTATGATCTGAACGCGTTCAGTGAGTTTTTTGTAACGTGAGCTTGGAGATGTCATACTGTCGCTTCTCTGTGGTTTTACAGCAATTGTCATTAAAGGTTCTTCCTTCGACCTTAAGGGAAGAAATTTACATTTTAATTTGTGATCTTACTGGTACAATATATTGATGCATTTATCTGTGCGTGTGTGGGAATTAGAGAGTGACCAGAAAAAGGGTGTTAAAGAAGGTGATTAATGTACAAGATTGCCATTTCCACTTAGCTAATAATCAACCTTTCAGCTTCCCTCACACACACACAT
The DNA here is from genome assembly GCA_018155175.1 of Sinocyclocheilus anophthalmus. NCBI lineage: Eukaryota > Metazoa > Chordata > Actinopteri > Cypriniformes > Cyprinidae > Sinocyclocheilus > Sinocyclocheilus anophthalmus. The sequence continues at coordinate 799,447 of JADLZN010011777.1, forward strand.
ATCACTGGCTAAACTGATATAACATGTTAGCGAATAAACTACATATTCCTGGATATAATCTGACTTGTGTGTGTGTTCCAGTATCCACCACAGAAAAAGGGAGTGAATCACGATATCGTGCAGGGAAACACACAGACATGTACTTTCTGCATGAATGTTCCTGCATAGCTCCACACAGATGCACACAACTGCAAAACCACTGTTGATTCTGCACGCACACATGCACACTTAGTTGAAACAGTGTAATGTAACACCGGGGCACCACTTTCTGACACAACGGCTGCTTTCATTGACTGGAAGAAAAACAGGAGAGAATGAGAACGATTGATACGTGGAGTAAGACAAAAGATTTCGATTTCAAATAAATGTTGTTCTTTTGAACTTTCTATTCATCAAAGATTCTTGAAAAAGATATATCATGGTTTCCACAAATATGTAGCAAATTCCCCTCATGGGAAATATGAATAATTAACCATAACTAATTATGATTAATTATTAATATTTTAGATCCACTGTAAGTATTTACTTTACCTCTCAGGGTCAACTGTCTTGTCAGTTCTAAGAACGTTAATTTCCTGGGTAAAGGAAATAACTTTCTTACTGTAGCATTCTATAAGTTTGTAACGTAAATCGGCATGATTATTGACTCCCTTTATGAGCAAACAATGAAACACGTCAAGTGTGATACAAGTAAGATTTGATTAACTACATAAACACTTAAACTAGCCTAACATACTACATAAACACATTAAGCTGGTCTAACAGACACATACACACACACACACATACAGTTGGTATATGAAAGGGTTAAAGCTTAAGCAGTAAAAAGGAAATAAGGAGACATTTATGGAACCATTTTGCATATTCTGCAGATCTAAAACCTGAGGGAAAACGGCAGATTCTTAGTTCAAACAAACCTTGTAAAAGGTGTAACTGATACTTAATGTATCAATTAATAAGACTAAGTTTGATAATTGCAAGTCTCGTCTGTCTGAAAATAGTTTCCTGATGCAATCTTAAGGCCCAAGTTCTTGCTGAAGTTGGTTGATGAGAAATAGCTAGTTTGAGTCAGAATCACTTGATTAATGAAAAGGACTAGGCCGGAGCCTGGCACGAGCTTTGTTATCCTGGAGCGTTTCTCACATCTTCTTTTTAGCATCTCCCTGAACCACCGACTGGGGCGGGTCCCTGGCGCCGGGCCTTTAAGGTCGGAGAAGATCTTCGCCTTTCAAGATGGGCTTGTCCAATTAGCAAAATGGAATTTCCGAGCGGGAGGTGGCAATTGCTGGAGGGTTTACGACCCCTTTGTTGTGCATGGTAATTTGCAAATGGACTTAATTCGAAATTATTAACGATTCTCAGGGCTCTAATATATATTGCCTATGTACCAATTTATAATATACACTCTTGTTTCGATCATAAGAAGGCAAATGCATAGATACTAAACAAGGTAAGATTACACATAGTGAAAAGGGAGGATCAGGAATGGGTCCCCTCACATGCATACTAAAATAGTCTAAGAATATCTAAGACAAAATACACAATGACAATAATTTACTCAATGGCCTGAAGAAATATGTGTTTTCATTCAAATAACGGTTTTTCTATGAAGTAACTAGAACACAGTCCATTTCTACTCTGCTTTTCCTTGGGACATGCAAGGATTTTCCCTGCTTTGCATTCTTTTGGCCAATAAACCTAGTGATATCAGCGTTGGTTGCCATGCGACAAAGAGGCCTGTTCGACTTCCTGGGTGTTACGCATTCCGGGGGGAAGGATTCATGGGTCCTCGTATGGCTTGTTAACTGAGTGGGGTTACAGAGTATTTGTTCTATAACAAGCGATTATATCTGTGTTGGATTGGGACCAGACCTCCAAATATAATTGCGCAGCACACCGCTACATATCATACATGGCTGTCTTTGGCATTCTGTATCCTCACACTGTTGTTTAAAGTGTGTTAAGAGTTAGTTCAACCCCAAAATGAAAATAGACTGGGTTTTACTCACCCTCGAGGCTCCTAGGTTAGAATGACTTTCCCGTCTTTCAGATGAATCCAATCTGAGTTTTATAAAAAATTGTCCTGGCTATTCCAATCTCTATCATTGCAGTCAGCGGGTGTTACAGTTGAACAGTCCACAAGTCGTCAAATAAAGCGCACGCATTCATAATAAACGTGCCTCACACCACTCCGGGGGGGAATAAAGGCCTCCTGTAATTAATCCATGTGTTTTTGTAAGAAAAATATCCATATTTCAAACGTAATAAACACTTTTCTCTCACTTCTTCCGGATCTGTCATAGCGAAGCGATACTGGTTATGGACACGCACGTATGCGCAGCGCGCGTGCCTCTGAGATATGCTAGTCTCGTGAGTTTGTTTACAGGATCAAAGGAAGCAAGTTTCCTTACTTTAGCAAAGGAAAAACAAGTCTCCTCTTAGTTTATATCAAAATCCTCCGACATTTGTCTTTGCAAATCCTCGGTTTACTTCTAATTCGTGACCGGCATTTTGTTTTGTTCTCTCTCCGCATTCGTCACTAATCACGCAACGCCGACGTCCTACGTCATCCACCGGAACGGCTTCCGCGTATGACAGATACCTTTATTCACCCCTCGGAGCCGTGTGAGGCACGTTTTATTATGGATGCGCACGCTTTATTTGACGACTTGTGGACTGTTCAACTGCAACACCCCGGACCTGCAATGATAGAGCTTGGAATAGCCAGGACAATTTTTTATATAACTCTGACTGGATTAAAGAAGAAAGTCATATACACCTAGCATGCTTCGAGGGTGAGTAAAACACAAGCTAATTTTCATTTTTGGGTGAACTAACCCTTTAAGGTAAAAGAGTCCAACTTGAGTTGAGTCTTGATAATGAAAATGATAAAATGAGTCTTGAGACCCCTGAATTTGACTCTGTTACTTTACGTTCTAGAAAGAATGTATTTTAAACCAACTAAATTATAATATAAATTATTATAATTGTCTAGTCATTCAGGCAACCCACTGATTAGTTGATTTTGAAAAAGAATATTTTTGCACATCCCTAGTATTAGGAAGCCTGTTAACATAGAAAAACATTAGGCTCAGACCTTGAGAAACTAGCTGGGGATATTTAGGAGGCAGAAATGAAAATCAGTGCACATGCAGAAAGACAGACAGTCAGATGAGTCAGCCATTTAAGTCGTGATGGTGGCTCCTAATGAAAGAGAAAGACCAGATTGCCGGTAGTAACATCACGTATAATTACACGCGCAGTAATCAGATATTGGAGGTGTGGAATGGTTGGGTGCCCTGACTCTAACCTCAGATGGAGGATAATAATGCCCTCCTGTGCAATACTTACCTGAACTACTCATCACATCGCCCCAGCTAATGATATTCTGCAGAGAGTGTGAATGTTTATTTGTAATTTACTAGTCTGATCTGGTTGGGTGTGCAGATACTTTCAGCCATCTGTCGTAATGGCGCCTTTCAAGTGCACCTGGGAAACATGTTCCTCCAGGCATTCGTTGTGTGTTCATTATTACAACATGTCATGCATTCAGAGTCTGAGACATAAACAAAAGAAAAGCATTATAATTCTAAACAGCAAACCCAAATAACTACAGTTGGATTCAAAATGATAAAGAATTATTATTTCTATCACTTATTTATATATGGTATCACAACTAAATGTGTAGCAAACCATGAAATTTGAGTGTTTAACACCATTCGCTACAGACTTGCTTTCCACTGTCTGATCTCTCTATAGATTATAGATGATATGATATTAACTATATTTTAGATCAGTGTTTCCGCCATGTTTCGCATTGACACAGCCCTTCCAATGTCACAACTTGTGCATTATCTACAATTCTGTGTTCCCCACTCATAAATATGACTTAAGATACCATTCACTTGCAATATCCACCTGGAATACTTTATGTAAGGGATAATCAACGGCTAGCCGTGCACTAAAGGATTTTAAATGCATGACGTGGTGGCAAAGAACCGCCCGACGGGAAGCGCATTTAAAATCCTTTAATGCACGGCTAGCCGTTGATTATCCCACTTATTCCATGGTCATTTGCCAAGTTATAGACAAGTTAAAGTATTGTACTTCTATTGCTCTTTGCAGCACAATATTTGACCGAATGGGTAAAAATGACAGTTATTTTCATCAGTTAGCTCTAGCAGCGCCACTGCAAATCAGCCACAGCTGCAAGATGTGGCTAAGACACATTGATTGGATTAATTATAGCATGTATTTCAATGAATTATCGATCGAGAGAGAGCGAGCGAGAGAGAGAGATGACAGTTGTGTGTACCTGCGTGCTGCGTCTGCGCATCTCTCTCTACAAACATTACAAGTGGGGAAAAATATTTAGTCAGCACCAATTGTCAAGTTCTCCCACTACAAAATGAGTGCGCATGTCATTTGTCATCATAGGTATCCTCAACTATGAGAGATAAAATGAGAAAAAATAATCCAGAAAATCACATTGCAGGATTTTTAAAGAATTTATTTGCAAATTATGTTGTAAAATAAGTATTTGGTCAATAACAAATTTAATCTCAATACTTTGTTATATACCCTTTGTGGGCAATGACAGAGGTCAAACGTTTTCTGTAAGTTTTCACAAGGTTTTCAAACACTGTTGCTGGTATTTTGGCCCATACCTCCATGCAGATCTCCTCTAGAGCAATAATATTTTGGGGCTGTCGCTGGGCAAAATGGATTTTCAACTCCCTCCAAAGATTTATGGGGTTGAGATCTGGAGACTGGCTAGGCCACTCCAGTACCTTGAAATGCTTCTTACGAAGCCATTCCTTCTTTGCCCGGGTGGTGTGTTTGGGATCATTTTCATGCTGAAAGACCCAGCCACATTTTCATCTTCAATGCCCTTGCTGATGGGGTGATGAGGTTTTCACTCAAAATCTCACGATAAATGGCCCCATTCATTCTTTCGTTTACACGTATCAGTCATCCTGGTCCCTTTGCAGAAAAACAACCCCAAAGCATGATGTTTCCACCCCAATGCTTCACAGTAATAATATGGTGTGCTGATGCACTCAGCAGGCGGGCGCTCCCCAACACGACAAGTGAGGTTTGTAACCAAAAGTTCAGGGTTGGGGCCGCGGACCCATAATGACATCTCCCAATCCCTTCTGGATCTCAACAAATGCTCTCTAGCAATCTGCCGATGGGGCCGGGACAGTACTGGCTTAAGCAGGGTACCACTCTTTCACGCAGATTTGATTACCCTGCGGCACAGTGTGGTACTGATGAGCCTCTGTTACTTGTGGTCCCACTCTCTGCAGTCATTCACTAGTCCCGCCCGTTGTGGTTCTTGTGAACATTTTGTCCCCACGGGGTGAGATCTTGTGTGGATCCCCAGATCGAGGGAGATTATCAGTGTTCTTGTATGTCTTCCATTTTCTAATAGTTGCTCCCACCGTTGATTTCTTCACACCAAGCTGCTTACCTATGCAGATTCAGTCTTCCCAGCCTGGTGCAGGTCTACAATTTGTTTCTGGTGTCCTTTGACAGCTCTTTGGTCTTGGCCATGTTTGGAGTGTGACTGTTTGAGGTTGTGACAGGTGTCTTTTATACTGATAACAAATTCAAACAAATGCCATTAATACAGGTAACCAGTGGAAGACAGAGGAGCCTCTTAAAGAAGAAGCTACAGGTCTGTGAGATCCAGAAATCTTGCTTGTTTGTAGGTGACAAAATACTTATTTTACAGAGACTTTACCATTAATTCGTTAAAAAAAAAGAAACAAGGATAATCCTACAATTTTATTTTCTGGATTTTTTTTTCTCATTTCGTCTCTCATAGTTGAGATATACCTATGATGAAAATTACAAGCCTATCTCATCTTTTTAAGTGGGAGAACTGGCACAATTGGTGGCTGACTAAATACTTTTGTTGGCCCACTGACTTTCAAAACAGTGATTTTTTATCACCTCGTTGCTGGGGAATATAATGTAGCGATCTAGTATCTAGGCTTTTTTATTAATAAAAATCGTGGGGAAGCGTTGACAAGTTTGTGTGTGTGCAGCGCAATCTGCGATCTCTCACTCTCTCACTCTCTCTCCCTCTTCCTCTCTCTGTGGTGTGTGTGTGTGTGTGTGTGTGTGTGTGTGTGTGTGTGTGTGTGTGTGTGTGTGTGTGCGTGAGTGTGTTTGTTTGTGTGTGTCATCAACTACTCGCGCATTAATATGGAAGGCTGATTAAACTGACTTGGAACTACCTGTGCATTACTGTTTTACTGCATACCTGCCAGCCAATCAGAATTAGGTATTCAGACAGACCATGGAATAAAAGACTTTATAAGACTCTTTATAAGAGTATAAGACTGACCCTAGAATGAAGGGGCCTAATTTTTGCTCCTTTGGTTAATAATATTTAGATTTTTTTTTTTGATTGGTTGATGGTACCACAAAGATGCAAGGATCTGAAAGGACAGTCCTGAGCCCTTCACTGGTGACTATCCTGAGCTATGACGTCACAAACAGCTCGCTGGGAAATATTTTCACATTTTCCACAAGGGATGCACCAATATTACAATTCTGGCTGATATTAATAAGCCAATAAATATTGTCCTGTTTTGCCTGATAACTGATAAATGGCCAATATTAAATGCTGTAGTTTGTGTAAAAAAAATGAAAATGCTAAAAATCAATAATTTTAAATGCTACAAGTAAATTTAGCAATATCAACATTATAATGTGCAGCGTGAAAAAAGGATACATGTAACATTTATATACTGTATGTGTAAAGCCCGGCTCACACTGTGCGATTTTGGCCACAATTTGGTTGTCTGAGACAAATTTTGGAAATCCTAAAATATTCCTATAATCCTAGGCTAAAATCTGGTGAACAGTACAACAAGAAGAAAAACTTATTGAGTTTATTTATTAAGAACCAGGATGTTTAAACTCAAATAACAAAATTACCTTAAGTTCGCTCTGTAAAACTGGAAGTCCATAAAGTACTTTTTTGCCCAACCATGACTTGCTCCACACATGTCGTCTTCGTTTTTTTTAGGTTTTTATTATCAAGGCATGTAATAAACAAAACTAACGCTACATATTGCTTTTGTTTGCAAGCTACCATTACAGTGAGAGAACGCGGGTCACAGATTGATGACGTAAAACTCCGGACAAGTCTTGACTGTCGTACAGTCTGACATTATGACAAATGAGATCCTGCAGTGTGACATGGGGATCATGTTCGTATAGTGTGACAAGCAACAATCGCAAAGGACTATTAAAAATCGCACAGTGTGAGCCCATCTTAAATTACAAAGATGTACCTAGGCCTGGGTGATAAAACGGTATCGATATTTATCGACGGTACACCTTCTTCGATATCGATAGAAAAATGGTTCAATATAGCGCACGATATAGGCATGCACTATGAGTGACGCAGACAGCACACACAAACATGAACACATGCTGAAATGAGTGCTGTGCCTGCCTGTGATGAGGAGATGGTGAATAAAGAATGAATATTAGTCAAATTTAAAATAAGCATTTACATTTAAATGTTAGGTGTGCATCAGGGAGCGTCATCAGTGGCGCGCGAGATGCGGTGATGATGTAAGTGACGTTGTTGCATTTAAATGTTTTGTTAGTCTAGACCAGGGGTGGCGAACGTCGGTCCCGGAGAGCCGCAGCCCTGCAGAATTTTGCTTCAACCCTAATCAAACACAACTGAACAAGCTAATCAAGGTCTGAAGGGTTACTAGGAAGCTACAGGCAGGTGAGTTTTTTCATTAGGGTTGGAGCTGAGTTCAGCAGGACTGCGGCTCTCCAGGACAAGTGTTCGCCACCCCTGGTCTAGCCCACGAGATGTGCCACTGCTGTGTTATTCATTCAAAATATTAGAGAAATATAGAAGCTCAATGTGGAGAAGATATTGATTAGGTTAAAAACTAAACCAAGCCATTCACACAGAACACAAATTCATTTTTAGACTGACAAATATGACTGCTGCACTCACGTCTCTCACACAAGAGATGTATAGAAAGCCATGCAAATTTAAAACAGTTTAAACTTTTAGAAAACACGTCACAAATTTGTGAAGGTTTCTTCCATTTCACCGTGTCTCTTATGTTTTAAAATGCAATCTGTGTGAATGGCGGTTCGGTTCTTTGGATTAAGCAATGCATAAATACGTGATGCCGTTTTGTTCATAATTGTTTATGCAATTTATGAAATTATATTTGATTTTTATTAGTTAATTTAGACGTAATGCACGTTTTATAGAGTTACTTGCTAAACGCGCAGCATTATTTTGCTCATTGCGCACTCCTGTGGCCTCGGGAGACAATTAGACCTATACAATAAAGACCTATTAATCTGCATATAAAACATTAGAAATTAGATATTTGTTTAATTTTTACTGTGTTTTATTGTTAAAACAAAAAATATATTTGTTGTTTGTCCCAATAAATTGTGTTAATTATTAGGGGTGCTCCGATCAGGGTTTTTGAGGTCGATCACCGATCGCTGATCTCAGACAGCAGTATCTGCCGATACCAATCACCCGATACTGGGGGGGGTGGGATCGTTTTAAAGACTGTCTTTTTATCATTATTAACCATAGATATGATACTCCAATCATGTGTTTAACATTTATTCAGCGATTTCATTTTTGAAATGGGGAATTCCCCTCTTACGGTTACTCTGTGAGAGTGAAAGGCCGTTCACACAGAGTCTGCGACTAATCATGGCTGTTTCCCAAAACAACATTATAATCATTCCATTGTTTTGATTTCAAATCCAAACATTGTCACTGAAAGTGCTTTTTCAGCATTGTGATTCTTTTTTTACACAGTACATTAATACAATCTTTCACAGACATGTTTAGGCACAATAAATATTAGCAACACATTATGTCAAAATGTTTTTTACTTTTGCATTTACTTTAGATTTATATTTTAAGTTGCTCAAGCAATTGGCAAAATGTTTAAACTACTTTTCTTACGTTATCACAAGCTTACTATTGATAGAAATAGTCAGCTCTACTGTCTTTCCTTTTGCATTTAAATCTTTATTACAACAATCCTGCGGTTCATAACCCTTTAGTTTCCACCTACCTCCCGAGTGCATCTATATTGGCTTGTTGTATCTACAATGCTCTTTCCCTTTAAAACCTAGACAAAAGCCTGGTTTGACTTGAACACAGTAACTTTAATAATTCATTTATGAGTGTCATTGGCTACATTTGTCGTGGCAATCCATTTCATACTGAAAAAATGCGCGTTCCTTGAATAGAACGATGGTAAGCGATCTCTGCATGCGCAGACAGGCAATCCGCTCCTGAAACGCAACCGTGTGCAGTGCACGCTTTAATCCGTTAACTGATGTTGCAAACATCACACCTCATACACCTGCAAACATACTGTGAACCTGGCGTTATGTGTGTGCGTTGCGAGTGTGCATGAGCACACGGTCTTCAGGAGAGCGCGCGAGCGCTGAATGGTTAAACACTGCCAAGAATTAAATAGTAATGCAATTTATAAACTTTAGTAACGATGTGACACTACCTTGATTGTGCAAATGACAATTCCTGTGTCAACTGTGCAGCGTGCAGCTCGCTTATAGACAGATGCGATGTGTGGTGATTTGAATCCATTTGCGTATTTTGAGAGAGCGCACAGTGATTCACTCACGCTGTTTGTGAAGTTACGTCTCACACAAGGTTTTCAAATTACTTTATAAGTTATTTAATGAAGAAATATAGCATTATAATTACTTCATCCACGCTGGACAGAGACTGAGACGGTGCCGCTACATGTCATGCAAAACCTCTCACGGCAGCGTCAGCATCTGGGGGGGAGAATCGTTTTTTTTTTAGATCGGCCTTTTTAGAGACCGCCAATCAATCATCCCAAAGCGATTATCGGCCGATAGTGATCGGTAGCCGATCAATTGGAGCACCCCTATTAATTATAAATACAGTGGTTAAATTGAAACATTTTTGTTTGCTAGTTGCTTTTTGTTTTAAAAAAGGTATAAAAAATTCATATTATCGATCCCGAACGATCTAAACATTATATCTTGATACAATTGTTTAGCTATACGCCCAGCCTAGATGTTACCCTTTTAGTTTTTGTACCTTAGCATACCACCCCAGTACATATTTTACCACCCTTCTTTTTTTCTTGAATCCCCGTTAATGTTAAATAGGGGAGATGATATATGGTAGGTGAATCTATACAAGAACAAAAAATTGACCATACTTTTCTTAGAAAAGAAGCTGTTTAGGGTGGAGCCACATGAGGTCATTATAATTGTTACAGTCTGTTTCCCTTTTATGGTCGATTTCATATGTTTCTATGGTTATAGTGTTTATGGCTGCTCTACTGTGTCTGTTTTGCAAAACTAATTTAATTCATGGGATGAAATGTGATGGTGTGAACAGATCGGCAACACTTACTGTGAGAGTTATAACACTCCATCCTGATAAGGCAATATGCTGAAATTGACTATGTGCCACCTACTGCAAAATCAAACATTTTACTCATTCTTGTGGGCTACCAGGAAATGCAGTCAGGCATATTAATCATTGAAAATTAGAATTTTATTGAGACTAGTACAGTTTTGTAGGTCGTACCACTGGACATGGATTAGGTAGAAATTCAAGTCTAAAACAAGCTGGGACTAAATTGCTTTTCTATGCACTAAGACAAAACTTGAAAATGATCCATTGGCGGTCTGCTGAGGTCCAGAATTAGAACAACTGCATGCAGGATTTAAAGGGTTAATTACCCAAAATAAAAATTCAGTCAGGATTCTGACTTCCATTCTATGGACAAAAAAAGAAAAATCTTGACATTTTTGAAAATATCTTCTTGGGTAAACTACACCTTTAAATCAGAGGGGATCTATATTTTTTCCATGTTGCTTTTTTGAATATTTGCCAATATTGTGATGACTTCATCATACTGTAGGTGAAAGGAAGGGCGCGGTAATTTTAAAACACATATGTGACCCTGTCTGTGAAATCTAGGCTAAAGTCGCCAAAATGCGTAATAATGAATAGCACATCAATCAAGTTTTATTTCAAAACCCTTAATGTCACTATGATTTCAAATCTTTGCATACCTTACTCAGTCAATATTAAAGATAAAAGGATATATTTTCACAGAATGGTTCCTACATCTTTAGGAGTTTATTATGGTAGACACATAATCCAAGAAAGTGACTTTAGCTGGGTTTTCACAGGCATGGTCACATATTCACATATTCATATTCATCTCCACCCACAGCAACACTACCAGGATTCCTTTGTAGCTTGACCTTGCCCTCACACAGCAGGGTTGCTATTGTCTGTGTTTCCGAAGGATAACAGGTATGTCTCTTTATGAGAGTGATGCTGGAATATGTTTCCTTCAAAGAGACCATTTCTGTCTGCATTAACCAGAATGCATCTGTGATTCACCAGAGAGAGAGCATGCAAAGACAGATGAGGCAGAGTTGATCTCTTGATAAAAAATAGTCAACATTCTTTAAAGTCACCATAAAATTATGTAGGCCCCAGCTGCTCATTGTGCAGTTCATGTGACACACTTTTGTTATTGTGTAAACAGTAATAAAGGAACCTGCAGTACAGTGTTACTTTCCAGAATACGCTCTGCATGTTTCACAGACAGTTTATGTTTTTATAATGTTTATGTGTCAGGCCAGTGCATTTATGTGAGTTAGGACTGTCATAAGATGATTATTGCTTGGCATTTGTGATGTTATAGACAAACACAGTCTGCTGAAACAAATAACATAAACATTGATACGTTTTCATGTCTCTATTGAACACACTGTTTAAACATTCACATTGCAGGGTGGAAAAAGTGTGTGAACCCTTGAATTTAATAACTAACTGACCCTCTGGTTATATAACCCACACCGGAAATTCACTTTGAGCGCAGATCAGACCTGCAAGGCAGGAAGAATTTTGGCCTTAGTTTTGAAAGTCATGGTATAAACAGAATAGCAAGGTCTTTACTGACATTTTGTATTGTTGTACAGTAAATACGATCATACCTGGTATGATTTTTTTTTAGTAAATTATTGTTTTAGTTCAACTGAAAATTAAATAATGTGCATGCAATTAGTTCATTCTTATCACATGCACAAATAAATGTAAACTAATTAATTTAAAATAATTTAGATCAAGAATCTTTTTATAATCTGATTGTGATTCCCAGAATTGAAATCAGTTGGATTGTGAGGTGCCATCAGCTTCCCACCCAGTCTCATGTTTAGAGCAGCTTGGATCATGCATTGTTCATGCAGCAGCTCACTTTGTGTTATCCATTATTTTTTAAATATGTTTGCAACATCATAATATAATCAATGTTTACTAGGGTTGTAACGGTACATGTATTCGGTACGGGTCTTTTGGTTCAGTACGCATGTGTACTGAACAAACACAGCATTGGTTAACCACTGCATGAGCGTAACTTCATTGGAAACTTCCACTTTTAGATATTGTTACTTTTGATAAAAAAAACAAAGTCTCATCTTTCAAATCATGTTCATTTTTTTTTCAGGAAATTCAAACTATAGAAATGCCACACATCTTTGATGTCGCGTGACAGATCAATAAATGCCTCAGTTCAAACGGCAGCGCATCATCCCTTCCTATTTACTAGTTTTAACATGAAATAAACATGAATGAACATCTTGTGCCTCATGTAATCGCCCAATCAGTGTTTCAACCGTGGAAAGACGTCAATAAAACAAATTGTAAACAAAATGTCACGTATAGGGATGTAACGATTCACTCAACTCACGATTCGATTCGATTCACGATTTTGATTTCACGATTCTATTCGATTCTTAAAAAAAAATTTATTTTATTTTTTTACAAAATGAGATTTAAGACAAATGATAAATTAAATGTGTCCTTTTGTTATTGGTTGGACAAAATGTTGCACATTTCTTTGTAAAATTGAAATATAACTATAATAATATACTAATATATCACTTGCATATTATTGCTCTTGTGTTGGTTTTGATTGCTTCTGTTGTCCTCATTTGTAAGTCGCTTTGTACAAAATTTAAATATAATGTAAATGTAAATAACAAAACTAAACTGAAATTTTAAGAACATTTATGTGTGAAACTACATAAAAATACCTGCATGAAACAGTGGACGAGCTGAATGAGATGCAGATTCACTCTCTGCCAGCAGGTGGCGCCTAAAGCGTTTCCTTGGTTCCGCTGTAAACAAAGCAGCGCTGCACTTATGAACTTTAATATGCATTATACAGAGGCAAGATGAAAAGAAAAAATACCGTCTAAACTTTTCTAAAGACATTAAGTTCCCCTCAGACATGCATTCATATAAACTCCTACCCCTAAATGAATAGCGATTTGTTTAGCATCTCAACCGATTTGAATCGTCACATATTTGAATCGATTTTCAACCGGCTCGCGGTTAATCGTTACATCCTTCGTCACGTAGCAATTCATTTACCTCAGGCAAGGCATCAGTGTCCACAAATCGTTAATTCTAGGGATGCACGATATATCGGCGGCCATATTGTTATCGGCCAATAAATGCTATTTTTTATATTATCGTTATCGGTCCGAAAACAAAATTAGGTCAATATCTTTAAGCCGATAAATTATGTATTATTTCCGCTGGTTGAACCACTTCACGTGCTTGCTGCTGGCCACTAGGGATTTGATCGTCGCTTCTGTGACGTCACACAAAGCAGACGCGCGTGTTACAAGAGCTGCTGCTAGAGAAAAGATAAGATGTCAGCGGTGTGGGAGTTTTTCGTTGTGAAAAAAGAGGACACCAGACTTGCAATCTGCAACAGCTGCTAATGCGAGGGGGCAGTAGAACAAAAAACTTCAATACTACTAATTTAATAAGCCATCTGAAGTTTCGCCATCCCGAAATTTATAAAGATTATCAGACGAAAGTCACTGCCAAACAAACAGCGTCACCCACTACCAATAAGCCGGTACAACAAACACTTGACAATATGAAGAAATTTGACAAGGACAGTGCCAAAGCAAAAGCCATCACATGCAAAGTTATGGAAATGATTGCAATTGATGACCAACCTTTCAGCATTGTTGAGGATTTTGGATTTCGTCGGCTTATCGAATTTATTGAACCGCGCTACTCGCTCCCTAGCCGGCGGCACTTCGCTGACGTTTCGCTCCCCGCTCTATACAGTGAAGTGGCAGCTCACATCCACATACTTTTGGGCAAAAATGTGACAGATATAAATTTCACTACTGACATATGGAGCTCTGACCGTAGTCCCAGTGAGTTGCGACGTGTTTACCCGCCTTCACTGCTCGTGCGATTGCAGGCAAAACGTTGCAGAGAGGAGAGTAATTTTGCCCTTGCCCCATGCAGACACAGAATCGCCACTCCAGTCGCATCCGGTACTTAACACCACAGGTGCTGTGCTGCGCTAATAGCAGATGGGCACACCTCTTCTGATGTGTATGCATGTTCGTTCGGTGGAACATAACTAAAGATATGGTACATGCTGTGCTGCGAGATAATGGCCGCAATATGGTTAAAGCCATCGAAGACTGTGGATTGAACAGTCTTGGCTGCATGGCTCATACTCTCCAGTTAGCCATGCATGACGGAGTTCTGAGCCAGCGCATCATTTCCGACTGTATGGTGATAGGGAGGAAGATAGTCGGGCACTTCAAACATTCTCACCTTGCCATGTCCCGACTTGGAGAGATACAGACAGAGCTAGGACTGTCAAAAAAGATGCTGCAACAAGACACTCCGACACGTTGAAACAGTACGTTTTAAATGATGTCGAGTTTGTTAGCACAGAAGCAAGCACTTGGTGCATATGGGGCAGAATTCGAGCTTTCAGCGCGTACCAGTGGGGCCTTATTGAAAATGCAGTAACACTGCTTGTGCCTTTCGAAGAACTGACGAGAGAAATAAGTTCACACACAGCAACTGCTTCAGACGTGATTCCCTCTGTTGAGGCTCTGAAACGTTTACTGAACAAGAGTCTTAGTACAGATAGTGGTGTGAAGACGACAAAAGCTACTCTGCTGGAGGCTGTGAAGAAGCGGTTTAACGGCATATACACCGAGCCTTTGTACTTCTTGGCAACGATCCTTGACCCAAGGTACAAAGATCGCTTTTTTGATCAAGCCACCAAACAGCGAGCAACAGAAATGCTGCTGAGACAACTGAACAAGATGACAGAACTTGAAAATAGCATGGAGAAAGAGAGAAATGAGACAGAGCCCCCTTTAAAAAAGACGTGCACCGAGAGCGACGGAGGCACAACATCCCTGCTTGACATGTATGGTGAAATTCTTGAAGAAAACATGGCCACAGAACACCAGACGCACCAAACATCTCCAGTAGGACAGCAGGGAAATTATTTTTTCCCCCTCATATTAAAAAAAAAAAAAAAAAACGCAAAATAAGAAATAACATTTTATTTGACATCTGTAATATAGAGTACAAAACATGCTCTAATGTTTTAGCTTCACTCTAAAAAATATGATCAATATGACATATATACATTACTGTAACATCAAAATAAGTTGAGCAGTATTCAACATTTATAATAAGTTATATAAATATATTTTTTAAAAGTCTGTTTAATATAATTAAGCTGAAACGAATGCTAGCTGTGAATGCAAGCTGACTGTGCAGCATGGGTTTTTGTTGTTTTTTACAGTGTTTAAATTTACAAGCTTATGTGTGTTATACTGAAGAAAGGATTGTAATACATTATGTATTGCTCTTTGTAGGTGAATGCATATCTAAGTGAAACACCCATTTCCAGGAGTGAGAGCCCACTGCAGTTTTGGAAAAGCAATATGTCCCGTTTTCCAGCCCTGGGCCAAGCTGCACACAAATACCTGTCAGCTCCCTGTACCAGCATTGACAGCGAACGTCTCTTCTCAGCGGCATCAAATGTGATTGATGAAAAGAGAAACAGACTTATGTGTGAGAAAGCTGAAATGCTTCTCTTCATTAAAAAAAACATCCCACTCTTACATTCACAGATGAAGTAGCCAGACAATCCTGTAACATTTCTAGTTGGCCTTTCTGTTAAATTCACACAAAGTCATGCTGTATAAGAATAAACATTTTATTTATCTATTGCAAATTTTTATTATTTGATTGGTATTTTGATTATGTAAGTAATGTTGTTCAGTGACTTGGTTGCTTTATTTATGCATTGTTTTTTGTCAAGGCAATAGCTTTTATTTATATAAAAGAAAGTTGGCCATAGAAATGAATAGTTAATTAATAAAGTTCAGAGATCAGTTCAAACTTTTCTGAAGTTAAGGTTTTAAAATAAAATCAGTTGTTCACTGTATGTGTTTGCCTTTTTGTTTTTGCAATCATGCTCAGAAAAATGAATATGTATATTTATCGGCCTATATATCGGCTATCGGCCTCCAAATATAAAGAGTTATCAGTTATCGGTATCGGCCAAAATTTCCTTATCGGTGCATCCCTAGTTAATTCGCTAGAGAAACGAAGTCTAGAGAAGAGCATTTCGTGAAATATTAATACTCATTATATTTTACTTTACCTGTTAGTGATGTCTTAATTATTTAATGTGTTTAAATAAATATGTTATGAAACAAGTTATGACAGCCACTGTAAATAATTATATTTCACCAGCAATTAGAAATCTTATCATTTAGAATTTGATTTTAAATCGTTTACAGCAGAATCTGAGGTAGATTTTTACCCCTAAGAAAATTGTAATTATAATTAAGTTTATTTAAAGAAAGAGCAATTTGTTCGGTAAACCACTGTTTAAAATATATTTTAAAAAAGCAACGTTATGTTTTTTTTCCCCCCTTGCTGTACCGAAACCATACCGAACCATGACGTCAAAACCAAGGTATGTACAGAGCCGTCATGTTTCTGTACTGTTATACCCCTAATGTTTACGGTATTCTCTCATCATAAATCTCATTTGAAAATATATTGATGTACCTTACAAAGTTGTTATACCGCTCAGCCCTTCTTTGTATCAGAAGACTGGACTTCCGTACTGTAAGATGAGGAATTTCAACAACAGATTAAGACAGAATTCATTTACAGTGCCAAAGTCGGGCATGTGCCTTTGACAGTCTCCACTTCCTGTGTGCACTGCAAACAGCAGTGATTAGCCAAACCAGCCTCGGATAGCATCTGACTAATCTAATCACCCCCCCACCACCAGTCATCTTAGTCTTCCTCATCAGTGCTAATTCAGTTTGCCTCATATGGGGGATTTATTCACTTTGAGGGGTAGTAGTACCTATGCTAAGACGCAATTGTTTGTGTTTGAGGATTTGCTTTTCTCAATATAACACTCAGTACTTTTTTATTATTATATATTAATATATATTCTTATTGTCCTCATTTTTAGTCACTTGTTTGCCAGTGTGACTGATAGTCTGACCTACCCATAGGAAAAATTTATCCAAATCCAAAATGACAATGGGAGAGGAACGTGTGAGAAACATGGTAGATCTCTTTATTGTCTTGCTGTAATCTCTTGCAAGACTCCATTACAAAAATGTTTACTGTCAGAGGTTGATGTTGCTTTTTTTGCAATGGGTTTTTTCAACCTTTAATGGTCAGGACAAATAGGAGTAGAGACTGGAAACATGGACAGGTGAGAGTTGAACAGGAGCGCGAAAGTACCTTTAGCTTGGATGCACAACAATGTTGATCTGATGTGCAGTGTGCTTCACGTCGATGTGTGCCAAAGGTATGCTATGACAGAGGCTACTCGATGCAGGATACTAAGGGGGGATTCTCTTTCTATGTCTCATGAGATATGCAGCTTTTGTCGTAAGATTGTCTTCAGGGTTTTTTTTGTTAGGAGAGAGAAACCCTTATTAAAGGGCCCCCGACCCTCATTCTTTATGATGCGATTTCCATTGTTTTCCTTTCTCTTTGGAGTGTTACAAGCTCATGGTGCAATAAAGAAAGAGTCTGTAAAGGGTGCAAATACTAAAAGTCTCAACTACAAGAGCTATTCCTTATTAAAGCCGCTCACAACACGCCCTATCTAAAATGGTCGTTCTAACACGGCCCCCACATTATTACATACTATGTGGAAAAGATTGCAGCATTAATGCCGCCCCAAATGTGCAACGCAAGAAGAAGGCGTGGTTCAGGAAGCAGTCGGTGTGATGCAGCCATGTCAGGGAGACTTGTGTTCATGTGCGAAAGCAAGAGAGTTCAGTTTTGGCGTTCTGGAAGTAGATGCAATTAGGAATCATTGGTTAAGATTTATTTACAACAGAACAGCACAACCCAACTGGGCTTCTGAATCAGCGACTGTAAGTATGTTTTGTTATTTGCTATTGACTGTTCAAATGCAGAGTTTAGCGCAGCGCAGACAACGCGTGTGTGTGTGTGGGTGGGTGTGTGGTTGTGTGTGTGTGTGTGTGAGGGGAACAGTGTCACATCACAGGAGAGTGAACTGCCAGTCAAAAATCATAGCACGTCAGCTGTCTTAACCGTATACAATAATGTACAGTATTTTAAAAATAATGTGTTTTTGGAACATTAAAGCATTTTTTCAACATAGTCTGTTACACCAAATACACAAAATAAAGATCTTTAAAAAAAGCATCATAGGGACCCCTTTAAACTTGTACTAATATTGCAAATACTAAAACTATCATTTAAATAACATTAAACATTTCAGAATATCAAGGGATACTAGTTTAAATGTTTACATTTATCTTCAATGCCCAGCATTATATACACCACATTTTCCAAACACACTAGAAATGACTTACAAGTGCAAGATGTTTAGTATAAGAGCAAAACCTTTTTAACATATGAACCACTATACCAGTGTACCTGTTTTTTTGCTTTGTTTAGTATTCAAATTTTGTCTTGTACAGACCATTTTTTGCATGTATGTAAATATAGGTTATGGTTATCTTTGTTAAATCATTGTGCAATAAAACACTGACTACATAAAACAACTTCAAATATGACAAAGCATGTATTGTCTTTGATTGAAATGGAGTAGATAAATGGCATTGAAGCTAACCAGAGTGAAGAAAAATAAAATAAAAAAAGAGATCATTAAATCATTAAATATTCCTCTAGCCATAAATGAGGTTACTTAAGATTGTAATGGAAACTTTTGCTTGAATCTCCGGCTTCTCAAACTGGTCATATGAGCAAAAATACTCTAACTCTCGCACAATGTTCCTTACGCTTTAGTAAAGATTCCAACACACATCACTGTAGTTTCAGATCATTTATTCCTAGTCTAAAGACTGCTGGTGCGTTCATCATTGTCTCACAGGTTTCAAACAAATCTCAAGCATCAGAGCACACCTGTGCTTCCGATATTTCTACCTTAGCTAGAGACTCTGGATCTCTCACATGTGTCTGTCTTCTCTAAAGTTTAGAAGAGGTCTCAACAACATCACACATAGTGCTCAGGTTTTTCTCCTACACTAAAGACCCTAGAGCTCTCACATTGGTTTCCTCTAAATTTCAGAAGTGATCTCAAGAACTTTACTAAGTGTGCACCAAGTCAAATGCCTCACTATGAGCTCAAACATTTCTTCCATAGAATGTGTATTAATAATCAAATTAGTCAATTAATAATCAAGGCAAGCTTTTCAGCAAAGAAAGCTCCACTGTTACATTTTCTGTAAATCAGTTTTGATTAAGGCATCCAGTACATTACTATTTCAAACAACAAATTATGTGCCTAAGTACATAAACATTATCTTATAAAAAGTAACATTATCCTTATTACTGCATAATTTCTCTCTCAATATAGCATTTAACTCTGAATTTATGATCCCCCTTTATTTGGTGTGAGCCTTTCAAGTACTTCACGTGATGCACACTTTGGAAAGTGTTGAGAGCCCTCAAAGCATTAAACAGGAGAGCAAATTAGGAGACCCCCCAGATTATTTAGTAGAGCCGACAATTCTAAAGCACAGTGTGGATGTGGTGAGATCTATAATATATAATACATTTTAGGAGACAAAGGTGAGCGATCCAGAGTCTCTAGCTACATGATAAAAATCTGAGCACACTGCTGGATATTGTTGAGATCTATTTCTAAGCTTTAAAGAGATAAGGGAGATATCCAGTCTGTCTGTAGCTAAGGAGAAAAAATCTGAGAACAGTGTGTGACGCTGGTGAGATCCTGTTTTGGCAACTTGGAGGAGGAGACAAATATGAGACTCCCAGATTATTTAGCTAAAGAGAAAAATCTGAGCACAGTGTGTGATGTTGTTGAGATCTCTTCTAAAACTTTAAAGGAGACAAATATGAGACCACCAGAGTCTTTAGACTAGGAGAAATGTCTGAGCATAGTGTGTGATGTTGTTGAGATCTCTTCTAAAGCTTTAAAAGAGACCATTGTGAGAGTGTTAGAGTTTTTGTCTCGGGAGACAAGTTTGAAGAGCAGGAGACTGAAGCAAAAATCTCCATTCGATTTTAAAGTAACCTCATTTCTGTCTAGGATTTTACCACACAAAAATTTTTAAAATTTTTTGGGGGGGGGGGGGGGGGAAATCTCCATGTTAAAGAGATCTCACTTTGAGTTTTCTTTCCAGTAATGGGTAAATTTACTAGTGTGTTGCATTGGCAGATATTTGCTTACAAAACATATTACAAAAATTACTTAAGCAGGTACTAAAAGATAAAGGTCAATAGTTGCACTGCTATGACAATAGCTGACAGATTGCAATAGTAAACATGAAATCCTGAGGGAGGTGTCTACCTGCTAAATCAGTTATCATGTGTAAACATGGCAGATAATAATCTATGAAGTATAAATAATATGCAGTAAACATTTAATCAGTCTGTTGCAATAGAGGTCTGCTACCCGACCCGGGTTTATAGCTAAACTAAAACTATATGCAGTAGGCTACGCTGCTTTCATAGACGCACGCACACATTATTGCACACGACAACACAGCAAGGTAACTTTTATTAGTAAAATAGCTTCGACAGGCTACTGAATCGCAACGTTATATTTCTCTGCAATGAGAGGGTAAAATCGCTGTTTTTGAAGTAACTAAGCCTCATTGCTTGTAGAGAGAGGCACGCAGACGCAGGTTCACACACACAACTTTCATCCCTCTATCTCTTTGTCTCTCTCTCTCTCTCTCTCTCAATAATTCAAATAAATATATAAATTAATTAATTCAAAGAAAGCGATCTTAAGCACTGCATCTCTGTGTTGATTTAAAGCAGGGAATGCTAACGAGCTGAAAGGGTTAGTTCACCCAAAAAATGAAAATTAGGCTGCGTTTTAATTCACCCCCGAGGCATCCTAGGTGTATATAACTTTCTTCTTTTGGCTCATCGGCACACTACTAATCCGCTTAGTCGGAGTTATATATAAAAAAAATGTGTCTTTGATCTTTCAAGCTGTTTAATGCCATTCAACGGGTGTTGCATGCATCAGTCCAAAAGAAACTAAATAAAAAGTGCCCATCCATTAAAAAAATCTCTCTGGGGGTGAACAAAGGCCTCCTGTAGCGAAATCGATGCGTTTTTGTAAGAAAAAAAAAACATATTTAAAACGTAATAATCAATTTAAACTAGCTTGCGCTCACTGTTGTAAACAGAAGCAGTTCCAGGGGAATGACGTTTGAGGTCGGCGTTGCGCATGCGCAACTCAGAAGTGATGCACGCGAAGCGCAGGGAGAGATCAAAACAAAACAACGGTCACTTATGAAGTACAAAACGAGGATTTGTAAAGAAGAAAGTCAGAGGATTTCGATATAAAGCCAAGAGGAGGACTGGTTTTCCTTTGCTAAAGTACGGAAACTTTGCTTCCTCTGCTCCTGTTAACAAACGTTGGTTTTCACAAGACTCAACGGCGCATGCGCAGCGCTGACCTCATACGTCATCCTCCTGGAACTGCTTCCGTTTACAACAGTGAGCGACAGCTACATTAAAGTGATTATTACGTTTGGAATATGTATATTTTTCTTACAAAAACACATCGACTCGCTACAGAAGGCCTTCACCCCCCGGAGCCGTGTGAGACACTTTTTATGGATGGGTGCTTTTTATTTAACTTCTTTTGGAATGATGCATGCAACACCTGCTGAGTGGCTTGAAACAGCTTGAAAGATCAAAGACAAATTTTAATATAACTTTGACTGGATTCGTCTGAAAGAAGAAAGTCATATACACCTGATGCCTCGGGGGTGAGTAAAACACAGCCTAATTTTCATTTTTGGGTGAACTAACCCTTTAACTGATGAAAATGACCATAATTTGCACGATGGAAGAATTATCGTCTTGTCGTATACAACCATTCAAAAACTCGGCAGAATTTATGTGACCGCTGTACCTGATGTTCATAAACTTTCATAACTGGTAAGTGTTTTTTATTTTGCCTTGTGAACTGGCCGAGCCTCAATTATTCTGTTTCTTTGTTAACAATGGTGCTACTTGTTTATGTGTTGCTATGCAATCGTGAAATACAGCATTTTTTTTTTAAATTGGCTATTCGTTGTGGGGAAAAAAATAAATAAATTCGGCCTATGTTGTTAAAAGACTTGTACCAGTATGTATCTTTCTCTTACTGGGTAAACATCACTCCAGTTATTCAAAGTGAACAACATTTATTTTATTTAAGTGACATTGTATTTTCCAGAATCAATGGAAATCGAACGGAAATCTAAACAGGGACCTTGTCTTGCTTATCTTATGCGTATGATGTCATTAGTGCACACACCCTTCCGGAAGATAATCACTTGCCTAGTCTTTGCTCTCTGTGTTTCCATAAACTTTACAGATTAATGCATTAAAATCATATCACAATATTGCAACCCTAATGATTAGCCTATAATTCAGCATTTTTAAAAATGTAATGGATAGTGCAGGTCAACGTGATGGAATGGACAACAAAAGGGAGATGAAAAGCAGAGTAGATAACAAGTGTAAATAGTTCATTTTCTAATGAATTAAAGCAGAGAATGGGGCTTTTGTGTGCTGAAAGGCCACTGTCCTGGGCTTGACCAATGACAATACCAGCTCTCACATCACATGTAGCTCTTGAAAATTCACATTTAGATGCACTTCCTTCTGCCTGTCTTCTCTTTCCTCCATCACATGCTTTTCCACAGAAGTGCAGATGAAAGAGGAGTGTGAGAGACTGGGCACGACATGTCTCATGATGTTTTGGAATAAGAAAGTGGAAATAATATCAATTTAAATATTTTTGGTATCTGTTTCTAAATTAAAAAAACTCGCCCTCATATCATTCCTATCATGTATAACTGACTTTCTTCTGTGGAACACAAAATAAGATATTTTGAAAGTCACTGGGGTCCAAACAACATTTTAGCCCATTGACCTTTATTGTATGGACAAAAAATAAAATAAAATACTTTTTTCAAAATATTATTTTGTGTGTATATAATTTTATGTTCCAGAAAAGAAGAATGTCATACAGGTTTGGAACGACATGAGGGGGGAGTATGATGGATGAGAGAACACAACATTATGATCCATCGGGGTTGGGTCTGAATGGGCCTCATAATACTTTCGGGATTCAATTTGTTTTTTTAGAACTGTGTTGTGGGGGAATTTAAGCTGTAAAGTACACTTTCTAGGGTATAAGTGTACCTACATTTTTTTAAGTTAAACAATATGCTAGGGATTTATAGTGTTTCACATGTATAAGTATCGTTGCTTAATCATCATAGGTAGGTGATGTTAATGTTATTTTTCCCTTGAGAAATAAATTCCTGTAATGTCAATAGTGTGGAGCATTAGTGTGGAGCTGCAGACTGCTGTGCTGTTCATGTGCAGTTACATACAGTTTGACCCTGAGGAGGTGGCCTGATTATAGTGCTGTGCTTGTGTCATGTCAAGCGTCAGATCATTGTGTATGTTTGGAGCTTCACTACTCTTGTGCCGTGCACTTCCAGGAACTACAGCAGCAGCCAGGAGGATTTGACCTCCCTGTTTCCGCATGGAGAGACTATAGACTCTCATTCCTTCTGTCTCTCCCACCCTTTTCTCTTTCTTTCTTCTTCTTTCTTTCTTTTATTGCCCTGTTGGATTGTTCCTTTGCCATGGTAACTTTAGTTTGGGAATATAAAGGCCACTTGTTGGCTTGGGTGCATTTGTCTGGGAGAGTGAAAGAGTGACCTGGAGCTGTCTTTCAGTCTTTAATGACCCTCAACAAAGAGAAAATCATGGAACATCCCAGTTCTCTGTTACTCTCTGTCTCTCTCTCTCTCTCTCTCTCTCTCTACGTTTGGAAAAAAATGTTGTGTTGGGTTGATAATGATGTGTTGTCTTTTTCTGAGATTATGGGATAATGTAATGAGGTGTTTTGTAATGTTTTTTTGGAGTTTTGTATTTAATAAAGGTGTTATAAATTCAAAATTCTCTCTCTCTCTCTCTTTCTGCCTCTCTCTCTCTCTCTCTCGGTCTCTCTCTGTCTGTCCTGTTTCCTGTGCTTCTTTTCAGGGGCACTTCAATGGAGCTTTGGAGTTTGTTCTTTCTCTCTGTGTTGTAGTTTCCAGTCCTTCACTTTCTTTAAGCTTTTGCAATAGTATTAGAGGATATTTCTAATACTTATATGGCAATCAGGAAATGAGAACAGACAAAAATATTGTATGATAACATTTGCTTTTGAGTTTGAGTCATGTTGTCAGCAATGTGTCAGCATAGCCAAGTTTAGCATCACATGAAAAACTCTGGATTGTTACTCATAAGTGTGTTTCGTGGTGTGTGCGCATTCAGATGTGAAGCCGTTGCTTACGTTTCCATGATCATCTGCTTGTGCTCCTCAAACATTAATAACCTGCATTAAGAAATCATGACCTTTGGACGAAGCTTATTTACAGAGACTCCTCTGGTCATTTTCCTCTGTGGACCGTTTCCTCCACCTGAGGATGAGGATGTACTAATGCAGATTGTTTTCCGGCGCATTTAGATCAGGGATGGGTCATGATGATGATAATGACGATGAACTAATCACATAGTTAAAAAAAGGAGGTCAACTAGTAAATCAAAATTTTTATATTTAGTCTTTTATGTTCACCAAGGCTGCATTAATTTGATCAAAAATACATTAAAACAGTAATATTGTGGCGTAATATTACAAACAGCTGAATTTTCAGCAGCCTTTACTCCAGGCTTTAATGTCACATGATCTTTCAGAAATCATTCTATTATGCTGATCTGAAGCTCATGAAACCTTTCTGATATTAATTTAAAATAATTCTTGATGATTAGAAAGTTCTAAATAACAGCATTCATTTGAAATAGAAATCTTTTGTAACACTATAAAGTTTTTTACTGTAACTTTTGCTTAAATTTAATGCATCCGTGCTGAATAGAAGCATTAATTTCTTTAAAAATCTTTCTGACCCCAAATTTTTTAAATGTTTTCCTTTCCTGTATAGTCTGCATGTTTGCAGTGTGACTACATCAAGCACAGTAAGACCATTAACCACTCTCTGCACCGAGGTCTCTATGTGTCCAGCAGGGCAGAGTTCACATACTCTGTGTCCAGTGTTCACTCAGGTTTCTCTTTGGAGAGCTCCGCTCGCCTCAGTGTGAGTTGTAGCTGAGGTTTGGCTGAGGATGCCATGGACAGCAGCCATCAGCATTAGGCTCTGTAATGAAGAGAGGACTGAATCCACACAAATGTTGAAATCTACCCAAAAGCCTTTTTACAGACACAGAGAACTTCCAGTGTGGGAATGACTGAACAGAGCAGTGTTTATAAAGATCTAAGGAGTTGACTTGAAAATATACTCGCTAAACTTACATGATTCAACAGCTTTTGAAACAAACCGAGCTCCTAATTTTAGTTTTTTTTGCTCTTCAGTGGGTCAGAATGACTATATGAGGTACTATATTAGTATAATCATTGTAGCACATCTAATAAATAACTCTCTCTATTTTTTTGTGTGACAGGAATTTTTGGACTGTGGAAGAATCCGTAATAACATTGCATTCCCTCTCATCCAACATACACACGCCGTGGTATCCTGAAGCCCTCTCCAACAGGACCAGGAGGCACCAGAGTGAGGACGAAAAGTGCTGAAAGAGCGAATACAGAACGAAGAAGGATCGTAAAGGACATGCACAGAATGGTGCTCTGGAGGGGAGAGCAGAAGTGTTCTGCACTGGAATGACCTCCCATACACTCTCACGTGGTTTCAATGGGGATTTCAGCATAGCCGCACTCTGCTGGATGGGAGGTGGTGTATTTCTGTGGCATCTGATTGCTCTGCTCTGATTGGCCAGTACTATTCAGTTGCCACACTGCCGTTGGTCAGAATGCCAGCAAAAGGGAAGTACTTGCTGAACGAGCAGGAGTTGAAACAGGAAGCACTGTACAGTAAATTTTCTGGCATTGGCCACTACCAGCCATTCGTTCTGTTGCTGGGACTGAGCATGCTCACCTGTGTCATACTGCTAGTGCTCTTCTTCAGCCTGAAACTGGTGAGATGCCACGTTCATGCAAATGCACTCATACAATATGCATGCTTACACACGCCCACAATCAAAGGTCAAACGCCAACCCACGCAAGTGTGCGCTGTTGAACAAGTCACTTAAAATTAGGAAAGACATTAACTGTCACAGAAAAAGTCAATATTTAACATGTGCCGGATCTGTTTTGTCTTTGCTGTTCAGATGGTTTCTGATGATTGAAGCAGCCTCTCTTACATAATCCTGCAGCCACTGAGGTGCTGATCCTCTGTAGTTGCGTAATTTAAAGTCTGATGATCACAATGCTGATGTGAACTGGCATTATGCGTGACAGGAAATTGAGTGTTTTAATTGTAATAATTGGCAGTTCATGCCAGGTCCATCAGAATGTTTTTTTTTTCCTCTGGGAATTTGTAGCACATTGTATAATAATCTCTCTCTCTCTCTTTATTTCCTCTGTTACATTCTCACATAAACTCGCACATAAACTCTGGAGTCAGCAGGATGTGAAGAGGGGCCGTGAATGCTCCTTCCGTACCGCTGTTGTTCATCTCTTTAGCCGTTAAGCACTATACCATCTGTATGAACTTCTGTAACCTTCTCTCTCAACACCAACCGGCCGTGGGAGGAACAGAATTACAACCAGTGTGGCTCTCTGTGTGTGGGCATGTATGTGTGTGTGTTGTGTTTTACTATTTATTTGAAGTTTCACAAAGCCCATAGGATGATGGGAGTATGTAGGTTTGTGTGTGTGTTTCTTGTGTGTGCTTGTGGACTGAGGTATGTATTTCTGATGTGTTTGAAAGTTGTAGCTCAGTGGTAATTCGGAGTGGTTGACTTAACTGGGTGAACATGAGTGGAGGACTCTACCCACTGCGGTGAGTGTGTATATTGGTGTGTGGGTGAGTGGTGGGGTCGAACTAGTGCTGTGATTTGCCCACTTAGGTAGGGGCTTGTTGTCTGATAGTGTTATTTAATCATTTTACTTTGTCCTTTGTTTACTCTGACTCTATATATAATCAATGACTGGTGTAGAGATTATGGTACTGTTCAAAAGTTTGAGGTTGGTAAGATTTATGTAATTTATAATTAATGTTTTTGAAAGTCTCTTTTGTTCACCAAAGCTTGTTCATTGATGTAGCGTCTGCGTAGGATCATGCTGGAGTGTTGGACTGTTTATGGCTTAAAAGACCCTTTTAGCCTTTTGACATTTGCATATAAATTACAGTTCTGGTAAGAGATGTTACTTGTATAGGGGTTGTAATTTGCCAAATGGTTCTTCGCCGTCAAAAAGATTAGAACCAGCCCCCACGAGAATCCTGGAATCTTCTGATCAAAAACATTCCACAGAGAGCTGTGAATGGCCAAACGAACACACACACACACACCCAAACTAACACACACACACACAAAAAGACATTTCTTTATTTAGACTATAATTAATCAGTTACAAATGTATCTGGTATATGCATGTTTTGTTTGTATGTTTCCCTATTAGATTAGCTGATTTACCACTCGTTATTTGTATTAGTTAAGGCCATAAAACACTGATATTCAGGTGTTTGTATGTATCTTTGGTTTAATCTATTCAAAATGGTTGTTTCTTGGTATCAATGTTACCTTTTTTTCATTCCTCGGACAATGACGTAAAGTATGTGATTGTGAAACGCATCATATAACTCGCACGATATTTTGGGTTAAAACTACAGAAATACCAGACCGGCCATAAAACATGCAAATAGCCACTAAACAAGAGACAAAACGTTTCCCTCACCTCTCAAATCCAGGGCTCTCATTGTGCAGAACACACAGATAGGAAACCTCAACACGATTAGCCCAAAATACTGCGCTCAAAAACCCTCTTCTTTCTTCTCGGTTGGACACACCTTTCCAGGACGATCTCAAGAACGCTCCTCTTATTTTCTTTTCGCAAGTTTTTTTCCTTTTCAAGTACGTTAGTCCGAGTGGACCTTCTTGCTCAAGGACCATACGTACAACTT
Source organism: Sinocyclocheilus anophthalmus (assembly GCA_018155175.1). Taxonomy (NCBI): domain Eukaryota; kingdom Metazoa; phylum Chordata; class Actinopteri; order Cypriniformes; family Cyprinidae; genus Sinocyclocheilus; species Sinocyclocheilus anophthalmus. Next base: position 827,885 of record JADLZN010011777.1, read on the forward strand.
CCAGCTGGACGATCCCTTCCTCACGAACTCATCAAAAGATCTCCGGTGTCTACCGCATCAGGATTCTTCTTCAGCGATCGAAATCAATGCAAGTAACCGCTTGAAATTATTAAGATGCGTGTTTAAATCTCAGTCCCTTTTAAGGCGTTTATTGGATTCTTTGATGATTTTCAGAGGTTGTGGTTAAGTGATGTGAAATACTGCCATTCTTTTCTTTTCTCTCTTTTTTCCTTACTTTGTTTCATTCTGTGTTTATATGTTTTAGTTAGTTATATGTTAGATATAGTTTCATTTTATTAAATCCCTTATATTCACAACGAATTGTCTCTGTTTACTGTTCACAGTTCGAAGTCAATGAATGTTTGAACCTTTGCTACATTTTGCTAAGAATTACTGCTAGCACTGTATAGGACAGTTTATTGTTCCGTGGCCAGAGAATAAATATTCCTTCAATTGATAAATGATTATATTGTCTGCACGGTGGACGGACAGATCAAATAATTGTAATAGTGATTCTGCTACAGTTAATTACTTCAGAATATAATCTAAATAGTTATTATGAACATAAACCATTTAATGATTCGTCCTAAATATTCCCCTTTTTAGAGCTAATAAATAATAATAAACGTTACATGTTTTGGTGGAGATACGCGGGAACATTCAAACTTGGTTTGTGAACAAACAGTATCAATTTATTTGTGTTTGTATATTATGCGCGCAGAGTGAGACGCAGCGCGAACTCACTCTTTTGGTTGGATGGTTAAGCCACCTCCAGTACTGTATTTTAACAGCCTCTATCTGTCTAACATTGTCACTGTGAAATATTAAAGTAAACTGCTGTTCATAATAGTTAAATTGTTCTCTAAAGACGAAGAAATATCTTTGCAGTACATTTTTAATATTATCAAAATCGCTGGTTGGAACGAAGAAATCTTCCTGCTTTGTGATAAAGATAGATTTGAGCGATGCTACTCTTATCATCTTTTAAAGGCCTTATTTTTATAGTATCGCTATTCGCTATTGAAGTCATTGCGAAGTTCCAATTTAATTTAACTAGACGATCTAACTCCCTTAGGTTTAGAGTAGCTATCTAATGTGTCACCTAATGCAGATTTTATCATAAAAACACTGCGAGTCAGTAGACTGACTGAAATGTAAATGGGAGTTTTTAAAACATTGATCAAGTGAAATTGTATAACAACATCGAAGAAACCTTGTTGTTCATATTTTTATTTGTGTACCTGGCAGCGAAGAAATCCTGCTTCACACACATTGTGCAGTTAAGTGCACAGATAGATTCTGTTGGAATTGGACGCTGTGTTCTTGTGATAACTGCAGTAAAACTCCGTTTGAAAAGGAGAATAGTCTCTAAAAATTTTCAGTTCAAGCACGGTACCTTAAACTAACGCTAGAGGGCAGGCTGTTTAAGTATCTTAACATTTCGTGAACTCTTTCTGCCTTCCTGTTTTTCAGCGCACTGACTCCCCCTTGTGTGCATTTCTCTGCTAGGTCGACTTGGTTTCTCTAATTTGTTTGATTTTAATTTCCCCTTGGTCATTCTTGTACCTCCTTTATTTTTTTATTTATTTATTCATTTATTTTTATTTCGTGTTTTTGTATTAGTTTTTCATATCCAGTACTATTTTTGTTTTACTTTATTATCTTTTATGACTTTTATAACTTGTTTTTTTTTTTTTTTTTTTTTTTTTTTTTTTTTTTTTTTGTTTTTTTTTTTTTATTATTATTTTTTTTTAATCAGGGTTCTCTCTCACTCTCTCTCACTTTACCACTCACTTATTTAAATTTAGTTTAAACAGTGTTTGCATTCAAATTTAAAGTAAATTTCTGTATTCTAGCCATTTTTTGTTCACCTATAGGTAACACTCCCTCTAGTGCTTAGTTGTTGAAGTGACAGTTGCCTCCACGGCGGGTCGCAGTGTGCCACGGGATCCAAACTGAATCACCTCAAACCACCACTTAGCCTAGCTATGGAATACTAACCCATCCAGTTGTCATATCCCCTAACAGCAGTAAAAGTCTTAAATCTGCTCTCTCCTCTATCTCTCCCCGTGTTTTGATTTGTTGGTTTGTTTGTTTTTTATTTTGTTCTGTTTTGTTTGCCTAGAGACCAAAAACCTTGAGAAATCTCAAAGAAAGCTGAGGTTTAAAAAATAGATTGCCGACCCAAGCTGCAAAAGTCTGTACGCAACGATCAACGCTGTCAACAAGCTGATTCGAGATATTCCGTTCCGGGAGCCGACGCCCCCCGACAACAATTAGACACAACACCTCGCATTTGCGAACCCGTAGATAACAAGGTGTTGGTCTAATACACTCACCTGTTCTAAACGGTTTGTTGTTCCTCAAGCAGAGCAGACCGTTCATAGAAATAGAATTACTATATCGCGAGCCTGTTAACCGCCGGAAATATGCATTTGGCCTTTTCGTGCTGTCACTCTCCATCATCCCTCCTCGCCTCTCTCTCTCTCGCCCTCTCTCTCGCTCTCTCGCTCTCTCTCTCTCTCTCTCCCTCTCTCTCTTCACCAGTGAGCCAGCATGTCTCGATCATCCAGCCCTGATGCCCACTGGGATCGACTAGAGTCCTGGCTGAGTGCCATGACTGGTACCCTCCTGTCTGAAGCTGCCGGTGGCCTGCAGCACCTGAGCTGGGAACAGCTCGACGACAACCTGAGCTCCCTGATGTCACACGATCCGACACAGGACTACAGCCACAAAGATCTCACAAAGATCATCGGGCCCCTCGCCCACAACCTCCTCGCTCAGGCAAAGCTGGGAGAAGCAAGCATCTCCCGCATGGAACAGGAAGCAGCAGCGCTGAAGCTCTAGGCTGAGGAGGCTCAGAGAAACCTGGTGCTTGCTCAAAGTCAACTGGACCAGCTAACGTCGGAGACTCAGCACCAGCACAGGACGGCGGATGAAAAGGACCCAGAGCTGCAGGAGGAAGTAGAGACTCCAGAAAGCCTTAACTGATCTCTGTGTAGACACAGCACGCCGAGAGCAGTGGGAGAAAGACGCCAGAGAGGAACTAAGTGAAAAACTTCGGCGAGCCGAGGCTCTCCTGATGAGAGTAGAGGCTGAACTCAAAGAGAGAGATGCTAGGTCCAAGGCCGGCGAAGGCCACCTGCAAAGTTCACGGCTGAAGTCAGTGCTTGGTTCCAACCCAGAGACTATTTAAAAGATGAACTTGATACGGTTCACCGAGAGCTTAAATATGCATATAGACTGCAAAGTGACTCTGAAAGGGAAATGCACACCACAGAATTTCCCCTAACCAGCAGATTGATACCAGCTAGTCAAGGGTTTCCAGTTCGAAAGGGGGGTGAGAGCCCCCTGCTCAAGACATCACCTGCCAGCATCCCTGAACCCCCAGCAGCAGAAAGAGGCTGGGAGCCTTTTTCAAGAGGCTGTCGTCCAGGCACGGCGTGTCACCTAAAGAATTGGATAAGCTGGCTAGAAACATTCCCACTTTCACTCCAAACCCTGCAGGGGGCCACGATGTGCACGCCTACTTAAAAGACATTGACTTTCACTTGCAAACTGTTGCCAATGTTACCACAAGAGACAGACTCTATCTGCTCCGAATCACCGCCAGCCGTGAGGTGAGGAGCTTTCTAGACCGGCCGAAGGGGATTACCAGCAAATGCAGCAGGCCCTGATTAAGGAGTTCTCTGACCCAGATTCAGAGCAAGGACTGATTACTGCCATTGACCTTAAACAGGGCAGACAGGAAACCACACAGGCTTACTACAACATGCTCAGACAGGCCTACTTCGGAGCACGAAACGAGCAAGGAATGGAACAGGATTTCAACTTCAAAACTATGTTTCTCCGGAACCTGCACCCAACAGTGAGTCATCACTTGGGGGTTCTTGCTTGCCCACGGACTATGTCCACCCATCAGCTGCGAGATTTGGCCCACAAGGCTTATGTTAAACAAAAGACTGTTTCTGAAAAGACAGGCAAAACCCGCCCCATCTATCCTGTCATAATCTGAGTCCTGAAGCTTGCTCTAGAGGAGGCGCCGAGCCCAAGCCACACTGCAACCTCAACACAATGCAAGGGGAGTATTAGGTGGTGGGGCCCTTCCCAACCGAGCAAGAGCAGCAGCCACAGTTGTGCCCTTCCTAAGCCCATTATGACGCTTAAAAAAACCCGAGATCACTGGGACAGTTCACAACCACTCCCTCAATCCGCGTGGGGGGAGCCACTATTGTAAGGCCGAGATAGACGTCCCAATGGTGACCCGCATACTCCCAGACACAAGCACCACGCGATCTCTGAGCTGCCATCAGCAGACCCCTCTCACAGCATCCCTTGAGCAGCCCAATATAAACCAATCCACATAACATTAACCAGAAATGCTACTCTCAGCAGAGATCATGAAACTTTTAAAAGGAATCCTCCAGAAAAGCAACCAAAGGAAAAGACAAGGGATGATTCCAGACCACCTCTGCCTAACCATTACTCTCTGACGACCCCTACACCCACTTCAGAGTCCCCTCAAAAATGAACTTCCCACAGATCCCTCCCAACTGCTAATATCCCTGGTTACCCCATAACCAATTCTCATCACCAAGTGTGGCATCACTCAAACCCCTCAGCTGACGGTGGAAGGACACCCAACCAACCGCCAGAACCATCCACCTCAGCCGCAACACAAACCCTCCAGCCCAGGACCACCGCAAGTACCTAAAGCGCTGTTTTTGGTCTTGTCCTCCCTGACGAGAGCCACACAGACCGCTCTGGACGCTGCCCGTCATCACATCAGGAAACCCCAGTGCCGAGACTCCAGGGGACCTAACGAAAGGGGGGTGGCCAAAAAAACTCAAAACTCTACCTGGCCTCACATTTTCGAAAATTATTGGGCTGGAGGCCCTATTGGCCACCGAGGCTGAACATCGACGTAATTGTCAATCCAACTTGTTACATACTCAAAGTGAACCAAGAGACAGAATTCGAACTCTTACGTACCATAAATGTGTGTGTGTGCTGAATGTGCAATCCTACGCCAAAATGTAGGGCACTTTAACTGGTAGCTCCAATTCACCTGAGACCCATCGGCCCTAGAACTGTGCCCCTTGTATACATGTCTCCTGTGACCATACCTCTCCTCATTGCAAGACCGCAGTCGCTTTGAACCATGCAGATTTTTAACAACCTGAAACCTGGGCTCAAGGCGAGAACCTCTGCCTCCGCACACGCCAGACCACCCCATAGACAGACTGGCGTCACAAAGGTCCGCGGACAAATCTCGCCGCCAAGCCGCGGGAACTCCTCGTCCCAAGAGCAAAGTTCAGGTCGCTCTCTTTACTTTCCAGTTACCAATAGACTCTGACCCATACGACCCCCACATTAAGGGGGTCTTACCCAACTTGAATTGCATGTCACACCAACAACCCCCATCACTACACTGTGGGCAGCCAATTCAGCTCGCCTCGCAACAGTTCCCTGCTCCTCAATACAGCCCACAACGACATTCTTGGCTTACAAGCGCCACGATTCCCATTTCCCCTTAATCCCTGTCCATTCAGCTATGGTGACTGCCAGTGCAACCTTTGCCTTGACTTGAGGTGGATGACTGTCCTAACCCTACTATCTGGTCGTTAAGACGATCAACCGCATGATGTCCTAACATCGGAGCGGACATTTTTCGAGTCGCTCGGGTCACGTGGACAGATCTGATGGAGTAGGTCCCCGAATGACCGCAGTCCGTCGCTACCACATTGCCTGTCAACCATTAAATCCCTCCTGTCATGCCACCCTCCCGGGTCCTGCAATGCTAACAATTAAACGATACTGCGTACCACTTATCACCAAGGGTTCGCTGTTCGAACTCAACCTTCGAACGTGGCCAAGACTCTCATCACTTAACCCTAAGGCTTCTTCCAACCTTCCACCAATGTGGGACTGGGGCCTCACTTTGGCACCAACAACCCCCCGCGTTGAAGTAACAATCTGCGTGCAAAACCTACACTTGTTCACAATAACTGCAATGGCAACGGATGTCATCGTGCCTAATGCTACCGTCTGGGTTGGCTAGTAGCTCTGACTTCAGACGTTGAACTAATTCTATACCATTATTGTACACCATCTCCGACAGATCCACTGATTCCGAAAAGCTCAGGCCACACAGTGTTTAAACAGCAGCAGCAACCCTTCAAGATCTCACCATAACCTCAGTCCTGTTCCATTAGTCCAGCAGTCAGGTGTTAAGAACAAACTAACAAGCCAACACTTTGCCGTGTACTACGGTCTCGTAGACAACCCACCTGCATAAATACGGTCGTCTGCACCTATGACCGCCCACAGCACGGAGGAATTAACGACAGCAGAGCCATAACCAGGTTTTGAGACACAAGTCCAGCAAATTCTGAAAGATGCTGATCCCATACAGGAGGATGCAGACCGCCACAAACTCTGTCAAGTCCTGTACAAATACAAGGAATCATTTGCCAAGGACTCTTTAGATTGTGGCCTCACTAACCTCCATGTTGTGCGTGTCCCAACGCACCCAAAAGCTCCACCCACATTTGTCAAGCAATACAAGATCCCCCTTGAATTGTACGAACCCGTACAGGAGATCATCATCTCTATGCTTGAGAAGGGTGTCATTCGTCCGTGTAACAGCACCTAATCTGCCTCATTTCTGCTCTGGCCCCCCCTGGCCTGTCCTCAAGCAACGCAAAGTGGCGGCCGACGACCATCGATATATGAACCTTAATAACCGTGCCATTGTCGCGATGGCCGTACCATCTGGAACGGAGATACCAGAATCAGACGGCAGCCCACAATCATCTCTCCAGCTTGATTGTGGCCTCCGGATTTTGGCTATACCTGCAATCCAATGACCACACACTGGCTTTCACCTTTAGTAGCAATCGGACCGTAACAAAGTACACACCTTCACCAATGTTGCCCATTCGGCTATGCCACTCACCACCGAATTTAAAAACATCTTCTCAACAAAGCCTGCCCCCTGATTGCCAGGTCAGAGAACTTAAATAATCTATGTTGAACTGACCTTATCCGGGATGAAACAAAACGACTTTGACCGATCACCTGAAATAAATTGACCACGTCCTGCACCAACTGACCGCCGCCGGTGCCAAGATTGCCCTCCACAAAGGACAATGGTGCAAAACCAAGGTCAATTATGTGGGCATACTCATCGGACCACGAGGTATGGAGCCACAAACCAGCCGAATCCAGGCAATTCAGAACATTAAACCACCTGCCAAGGTCTCGGANATCCTGATCCACCTGCAATCTGACAATCCTGATCCACCTGCCATCTGACAATCCTGATCCACCTGCCATCTAGCTATTATGATCCACCGGCTACCCGATCATCATGATCCACCTGCCGTCCGACCATCATGAAAACTGTTGTCCGACGAAGTGTACAGGTGAACTTCGTCAGACAAAAAAAAAAAAGGGGGCTTGTGTGTGGCTTTTTTGTTAGCGTTCTGCGTAGGAGGATCATGCTCTTTGGAGTGTTGTGGACTGGACTGTTTCATGGCTTTAAAAGACCCTTTTAGCCTTTTGGACATTGCTATAAATTACAGTTCTGGTTTCTCAGAGATTTACTCGTATAGGGTTTTTTGTTAAATTCGCCAAATGGTTTTCTTCGCCGCCGCAACCCCCACCCTGTTGTCAAAAAGATTAGAACCAGCCCCCCCGAGAATCCTGGAATCTTCTGATCAAAAAACATTCCACAGAGAGCTGTGAATAGCCAAACGAACACACACACACACACAAAATCAACACACACACCACACACAAAGACATCATCATTTCTTTATTTTGGACTAAATTAAATTCAGTTATATAATTGTATCTGGTATATGCATGGTTGTGTGTGTGTGTACATTCCTTTGTGGATTCTAGATGAGTTACCACTCGTATTGTATTGTTAAAGCAATTAAAAACACCTTTATATTCAGGTGATGTATGTATCGTGGTTTAATCTATCCAAATGGTGGCTTCTTGGTATCGATGTGATTACCTGTTTTCATTCCTCGGACAATGACGTACCTATGTGAGTGTGAAACGCATATTATGACGGTACGATCTTTTTTGGGGTTAAACAACTACGGAATATTCCAGACTGGCCATAAAGCATGCAAATGAGCCAGAAAACAAGAGGACCAAAGACGATTCTCCCGCTCAAAATCCATGTCTCACATTGGTCAGAACACACAGAATAGGAAATCTCAAAAACGATTAGCCCAAAATAAACTGCGCTCAGAAAACTTCTTCTTCGTTTGAGACAACACCTTTCAGGACTCTCAAGACCTTCCTCTTGAGTTTTATTTTCCGGCAGTTTTTACTTTCAAGTAACGTTAGTCGCTGTGGACTTCTTCTTCAAAAGAACCAGAAGTAAAAACTTCCAGCCGACTCCTCACGAACTCATCAAAAGACCTCCGTTATCTACCACCTCAGGACTCTTCCTCAGCGATCGAAAAACCAATGCAAGTAACCGCTTAAAATAATTCAGATGCGTGTTTAAGGTTCAGACCCCTTTTAAGGTGATTTTTGGATTCTCTGATGATTTTCAAAGGTTCTATAATGTGGTTAAGGGATGTGAGAACTACTGCCATTTCTTTTATATTCTCTATATTTTTCTACTGTTTCATTCAGTGTATATATATGTTTTAGTTAGTAATATGTTAGATATAGTTTCATTTTAATGAAATCCCTTATTTTCACAACGAATTGTCTCTGTTTACTGTTCACAGTTCGAGGTCAATGAATGTTTGAACCTTTGCTAAATTTGGCTAAGAATTACTGCTAGCACTGAACAAAGAAGGACAGTTTATTGTTCCGTGGCCACGGGAGCAGCAGAGAGACGACGACCAGAGAATTAACCCCCATATTCATTGCTTGAATTGATAAATGATTATATTGTATGCTCGGTGGATGGACAGATCAAATATTTGTAATATTGATTCTGCTACAGTTAATTCGAAGATATAATCTAAATATTTATTATGAATCATAACCAGTTATGATTCGTCATAAATATTCCCCTTTTTAGAGCTAATAAATAATAATAAACGTTACATTGATCAAAATATAGTAAATATAGTACTTTTGATCAATTGAATTCTCCACCAAACAAGTATTTCCAAATGAAACCACAGCAGAATAGACCATTGCACATCTCAGAGCAAACACACTGTAGTGTCTTAGAACTATCTGCATAGTAAATGATTCAATGACTCACTCATAAATACACACTTGTTTCGTTCCTGAGTGAATTGATGAATTTGAAATTGTATCGGTTGAGTAGATTTTATTTAAATATGACATCAATCATAAAGACAGTCAGTTGTTGGTAAGTATGGTTTATTGATGCCCCTTAACCTGCCACAAAAAGACTCACTAAAAAAATCCCCACCACTAATTCACAGGACTGTCTGGAATGTGCAAACATCAAATTCCGAAGACGGAAATAATGGTGGTGTATATATTTACTGTGTATAGAAATATATATCTATATATATATATAATATATATATTATTTCATTGTGTGTAACTTTGTGTTGCAGCTATTAATGCTTACTCAGATGGGTGCCGATAGCCTCGTTGGCACAATTTGGCAGCGCGCCGACATATAGTGCCGTTTTGCTTTGGGTATCCTAAATTTGAGTCCCAGGTTGTGAACCTTGCCTGATCTTGTCCCCTTCTCTCTCTCCCACTTCGCTTCCTGTCATCATACTGTACTATCATAATAAAGGCAAAAATGCCAAAAAATAAATCTTAAAAAAAAATGCTCACTCAGATGGTTGGTATGGTTTTTTAAACTAGTGTTAGCTTTGTGACAGATGGCATGAAGTGATCTCTGGAGCTTTTAAGGATTTTTGGCTTCTATGTTTTTATGTTTGAGTTTTTCTGCCTTTAGGGGGAAAAATAGTGTGGGAAGCAATAGTCCCTTAACGGCTCCATGACAACTAATGTGCAAAACTAATGTTTCCAAGATAGACTGCATACACAAACATGTAGACGCACACACATTCACAAAGTTTTTCTAGATAGAGCATTAGCAAATTTCTTTTGAACAGTGCTCTTTATTTTTTCAAAGCATGACATACACCCACTTCCACACACATACTGCTTTTTCTAAACCCCTTGAATGAGCTGGCTTATGTGATTATGTATGTTAACCTATAAACACCTTGCTTCTCTCCATGTGTGTGTGTGTGGTGTGGTGTGGTGTGTGTTTCAGGTGCAAATGTCCATGGTGTATTTGTGGGAGTTGTGGGAGGAGCGTTGTGTTTGTTCCTGGCTGTGTTTATATTAATCTGTACAGAGACCCTCTCTCAGAGATGGAGAACTTTACTCGGCCTCGCTGTGTGGGCCACACACCTCACAATGGGCTTCACCTTTATTTTCAGCGCAGAAACCGAAATACCAATACAACCATGGGACCAGGTAACACATACTAGCTATAATATTTTATTTAGATTTCACATGACAAGAGTAGTTTTTAAAGGGCACCTATTATGCAAAATTCACTTTTAAATGTTGTTTGGACATAAATGTGCTTTGGCAGTGTGTGAACACAACCACACTATAATGATAAAAATCCACCCACTCCTTTTTGTTAATCCCCATAAATCATAAGCAGTGTCTCAGAACAAGCCGTTCGCAAAATCTGTACAGTGTGACGTCATGTTTATCATCAAGCTAGAGCATTTAAAAACAGCATTCAAGTAAGAAATGTCATCTTATTAAAGCTATAGAAGTTATTGGGTCAAGAGCAGTGAGTGATTTTGTTTTTATTTTATTGTTTGGGTCATATTAACAGCGCAGACAGCAGTAGGTACTGCATATTACGCTGCTGTCACAGATCTAATATAAACATGAAATTACTTTCAGACATAACTGACTGTGTTTATGTAACATATGTGTGTTTTTGACATAACCTTGTGTGTATTTGACAATTTAAATGCAATTAGACATTAGTCTTAATAGAAACAAGTTAGTTTACACTGATATGGCTTTACAATGCATGATTTCAGCACGATATACATGATAATCAAAACTAGACAGATGTTTTGTTTTGGTAGAGTATCTGAGGTGTGAGCTGTAAAGGCACAGCCCTATTCTGGAAAAGTGGGCGGGGAGCAGCAACTCATTTGCATTTAAAGATACATGCACGGAAACAGCGTGTTTCTGCTTCCACTTAAAATGGTCATTTTAAAAATGATATAATAAAAGATCTGTGGGCTATGTTGAGCTGAAACTTCACAGACACATTCTGGGGTCATCTGAGAATTGTATTACATCTTGTAAAAAGGGGCATAATAGGTGCCCTTTAAAGAAGGAGCATTCTTACATGTTCTCTGTCATGCATTGAAACATTCAATATTGGCAGTAACCGGTAATTTAATACTTTCATCTTATTCTCTCCAGGTGCCCTTCTTCCTCTTCATCATCATTACTGTCTACACAATGCTACCATTCCAAATGAGCTACGCTGTGACCCTGAGTATCATCTCCTCTCTGTCTCACATCATTGTTCTTTCGGTGCACCTCACAGTGGTCGAGGTATCCTCCAAACTCTCCAATCATCTCATCACCAATCAGGTAAAAGACTGGTTTCTGATTGGTTGAAAGGTTTACAGCTTCAGCAAACCTATATGAAAAGAAGCTGAAAAGGATGTAACATCTCAATGTTAAAAGTCAGTTTTCCTCTCCCTCTCCCTCTCTAGTTGCTATCAAATACTGTGGTGTTTGTTTGTGGAAATATGGTTGGTGCATTTCATAAGGTTCTGATGGAGAAAACTCTCAGGCAGACATTTCAGGATACTCTTCGCTGCCTTGGCATTCGCATGAAACTGGAGATTGAGAAGAGACAGCAGGTGCTCATACAACTTCACTCCAACAAATCAGAGACACAGCCAAAGCAAACATATAGGAGAAACAAATGCAAATAATGCTCTGTGTAAATATACATACTTATGTCTGTTATGCAAGAGTATCAAATGATCTGTTTTATAGAATTTTTGTGACTTCAAATTTGTTATTGTACAAACATGGGTTAAGTTTTTTTTTAAATGAGACCACATTTTTCAGCTGTAACAAAAGCCCTAAGTGTGCTTCAGTTTTGATGTGAACACTTGGTGTATGTGTACAGCCGAATCAGCCTTTCAAAGTATCCTCCATTTGAGAGTGTACACGAACTCAGTTGGTCACAGACAGAACACACAGACTAGAAATAGATACAGTAGCACTAGAAAGTTTAAACTTTGTTCATTGTCTGCGCTATTTCTCTCCAGAAGTTATAACTGATTTTCACACATAAGTGAGCTGAGCATAAAGAGTACACGTCTTTAGAAAAATGGCTGCGCACGTAAAATATGCACGTACTATGCACTAATTGAAATTTGCACCATGCATATTGTATGAATACCCTAGTGTACACTTTAAAACAGTCCATCTTTCCCACAACACTCTAGCAGCCCCATACTGTAGCTTTCAAGCAAATTTCTCTTTAAATAAAACAAACTTTGAATTTATCTTCAGTCTGCTCATGTATTCAAACTAAATAAGGCTTAAACAACCTTCACCTTAAATGAACTTTGAATATTGGCTTTGGAAATGTTCTCTTGAAATTTTTTTGATTCTTTTTTTATATAATGATTTTATATAATGGTTAATTCATCTTCAAATCTGACAGCTGATGGGTATATTAGACATTGAAAAGTGAATCAAGGAGGTTTCTACTGAAATAGGCTTAACTTTTTGTATAGTTTTTAAACTTCTTTTTGTTTCTTGGTTTGTTATGAGTGTTGTCGAAGAAGTGACATCTTGTATGGAGAGCAGTGAAAAGCAGGGTAGAGTTTAATGACTGGCTGTTAACCTCCCTGACGGTATATGTTCAGAATAATAAATCTCACAAACAATGGTGAATCCTTAAAACAAACATTTATAAACACTGGGCAATAGTGTCCTTACAAGACACAGTAAAATCCTTCTTCTGAATGAAACCGTATAATCTGTTAGTTTCCCATTACCCTCTCATAGTCCAGATCTCTTAGCCTGTTGACACTTAAGCTGTTACAGTCAAACAACAGTTGAAACTGAGAAAGAATAGGACACTCAAAATTAGACAGAAATTTAATTGAATTGAATTGAATTTAAAGAAAATAATATGTTAAAAAATAAATGTTTAATTCACAGACAGACTTTAACAGTAAAAACAGGATGATTTCACGGGCATTATCTTTAAATGTGTGTATGTGTTTGTTGTGCTGTAGGAAAACCTTTTACAGTCAGTGCTTCCTGTGTACATCTCCATGAAGATGAAGTTGGCCATAATGGAGCGCTGCAAGTGTAAAGATAAAGAGGAACAGCAGCGTATGGTCCGTGACAACAACTTCCACAGTCTTTACGTGAAGAGACATGAGAACGTCAGGTAACACGTCGTGTGCTCACACACACATATACATCGTCATACATATCTAGAGCTGTCTGTGTGTTGTTCTGCGTTTCCATGCACTAATTTAACCCTTCCTCATTAATCAAGTCCTGAGAGTGAATGAATGGTCAGTCTGTTAGCCTCAACTCTCAGAGTGCTCATCATGAGGCCACTAATTTAATTAGTTTTATTTCCCATCAACCCCAAGAGTGAAGATGGGGGATGGGGTGCATCTATTAATATTCTTTGTCCCATGTTCACAATGCTTGGTTCTCAGGCAGCTGTTTATATTTAGATAGACGGCTTGTTTGCCTCCCATTACAGCTGCTCAGATAGAACACAGATTCACTCACCTGTGTGTGTGAGCAAACAATAGAGAGCTGTTCACCTGCTGAAAATCATGGGGCCTGCTCTCTTTTTGAACTTGTTCATTAGGAGTGTGATGACATGGATTGTGTGTGTGTGTGTGTTTGGTGCTGTAGTCAGCATTGAGAACAGCTGGGTCTTCAAGGTTAATTTCCATGAGCTGTGTTTATGAAGTTTTTATACTTTTCTGGGCGTTAAGACAGCTGACACTGAGCTGCTTCTGTTCTCCTCATTAAAAAATACTCGGCACAATCATAACTTCTAAATGCCGCCTCTTCATATTTGACCTGACCTGAGATTCAAACTAGCAAGCATGTTTTCCCCTTTGTTTCAGTTCCAGAATTGCCTACAAAAACACATAAGAGTGTCTCTTTTTGTCTGCTTTCTGCTAGCATCCTATATGCTGACATAGTGGGTTTCACACGTCTGGCCAGTGACTGTTCTCCTAAGGAGCTTGTGATCATGCTGAATGAACTTTTTGGGAAATTTGACCAGATTGCAAAAGTAAGTATAACTATATAGGACTTAATGCAATATAATTATGCGCTTATGCTCAACATTTATTTGGTCAAAAGTACAGTAAAAATAGTAATATTGGCAAATATTAATACAATTTAAAATAACTTATTTACATGAATATGTTTTAAAATGTCATTTATTTCTGTGATGGCAAAGCTGAATTTTCAACAGCCATTACTCCAGTCTTCAGTGTCACATGACCCTTCAGAAATAATATGCTGATGTGATGCTCAAGAAACATTTCTGATTATTATCAATGATGAAAACAGTTCTGCTGCTTAATATGTTTGTGGAAACATGATGAACAGAGTGTCTAAAAATAACAGCATTTATTTCATATAGAATTCTTTTGTAACGTCATAATGGTCTTCACTCTTAACTTTTGATCAATTTAATGTATCCTTGCTGAATTAAGGTATTTTAAACTGACCCCAAACTTTTGAATGGCACTTTCATTATATATTACATAATGAAATTGATTAAAATTCAATCTTATTATCAGTCAGTTTGGTGCCTAAACAAATCAAATATCATTGGTGATTTAGTAAATTAGATACTTGTGCTCTGAATTGTACATATTAGTTGTCCTTGAAGATGACTAGTATCTGCTTGTGTGTGTTCCCCTGTAGGAGAATGAGTGTATGCGGATAAAAATTCTTGGTGACTGTTATTACTGTGTGTCTGGCCTCCCTGTTTCCCTGCCAAATCATGCCAAAAACTGTGTTAAAATGGGCCTGGACATGTGTGAAGCCATCAAGTAAGTCTCTAATCATTATTAGCACAGCATTTCTCCGTATAGTGTTTTTCCTAGCACTGGCCAAGATATGTGGCAGATGACAGGCTGAATATTTTCCTAATCACTTGCAGGCAGGTGCGTGAGGCGACAGGTGTGGATATAAACATGCGTGTAGGTGTGCACTCTGGAAATGTCCTCTGCGGTGTGATTGGCTTACGGAAATGGCAGTTTGATGTGTGGTCACATGATGTCACCTTAGCCAATCATATGGAGTCAGGTGGATTACCAGGGTATGAACAATAAAATCGCTTATCAATCAAGAACTTTTTAAGCTGCATTCAGAGTACTGTCCGTATTAATGTCATGTCATCTCCATAAGATGCTACATTTGCGTTTTCTCCATTAGCCGAGTTCACATCACAGAGGCGACTCTGAAGCACTTGAACAAAGCGTATGAGGTGGAGGAGGGGAATGGTCACCTGAGAGACCCCTACCTCAAAGAGCTTAACGTCAAGACGTACCTGGTCATAGACCCACGGGTAGAAACTTTAAATCATACATTATTAGTGTGTGCCTGCCACATACAGTATATGTCACTGTATGTGAATCTGAACATGTTGATGTGGTGTTTATGTTTAGTCAAAAGACTCATCACTGATGGCTCCCAGTGTCACCAAGCCTCGTGTGAGTGATGGTTTGAAGATGCGAGCATCTGTGCGTATGACACGCTTCCTGGAGTCGTGGGGGGCTGTTAAACCTTTTGCCCATCTGCAGAGCCGAGAGGAATTCAGCACAGATGCTGTGGTCAATGGAAAGGGTCGTTGCAAGGTCAGAAACGCATGAATGAGTGCTCAAAAATGAGAATTGACCTCATGACAGAAAAATGACAGACATCCCAAACAGCCAATCAAATCACTGTGCTGATAAGCCTCGTTGTTATCTGCCATTTTGTCCGTCAAACTGTGTGATAAAACTCCTTTTTGGCAAATTCCCAGCATAAAAAATAAAAAGTGTTACATACAGTGAAAAGATGCAAGACCGTGTGAACAACTAAACGGTGAAATTTTAAAATGATCGTCCAAAACCAAAATGTTTGTATAAAAGAAAAATTGTTGAATACAGGACAGTTGATATTTTTTGAAAAGGGATGTTCTTTCATTTTACAGTTATTTTCCCAATTAATTACTACATACATGCGGCCAACATATGTTTGCATCTGCAGAAGCATCCGTTGCACGTTACCTTTGTCTTAATGTCAGGATTTATAATGTCAACTTTCGGCTTCTTAATATTTGAGTAGATTTTACTATTTTTTTCTTGTCTTCTACCATTATATTGTTTCATCATAACAACCTGTTAAAAACGTGTGTGCTTTTGTTTTTGCATTTAAAGTACCGTCATTTATTCATCAGGTGCATTAGTGAGCGAGATGACTTTCAACGTCATTTTCTTTGACAGACATACAGTAGATAGAGTACCCATGCTTCAAAAGCGGTGACAGTGTTTAAGTAATGCTGTCATAGGGTAATATTTTCATTATTATATTTACACAAAGTTATGGGGTTCCAAACCTGTGTGCTGTTATTTTTGTGGAACATAAAAGGAGAATCTTTTCCATACAACATTTTTTTTTCATTGTGACCACGACTGTCAAGCTTCATAAAAGGACCAAATGCACGAAAGTAGTGTATTTGATTTGTTTGCTATATTCGCTTTTTATAAATGACTTTTGTGTGATGGATTGAACAGTTCAAAATGCCAGTCTATTAATTCTGTTATTCACACAAATATATCAAATGGAGCCAGAAAACATAATTATTTGGACTACTCAATGGTGTATTTTGGTCAAAAACTGATCTTTGTATGCAGATCATGTGTTGATGATGACAGCAACTCTCTATGAACGATGCTTAAGTTTGTCTCTCTCTTTAGGACATCCCTCTTAGATCAGTACCGACCAAAATTACAGAGAGGTGAGTTGTGTTTGTGTCATCTGTGTGTCTGTTTTGTGTGTGTCTCAAAGGGGAAAAAAAACAAGGTGTATTGCCTGGTCTTGCTGACTGAAGCAGCGATGTTGAAGTTGTCTTTCTCACTGTTGCTCTCTGACAGCTTTGATGAGTCTCTTGAGGAGTCCTTGTCTTTACCTGCCCCTCCCTTGAGCATATATAAGTGAGTGGAGCCATACTGGCTCAGCCAGCTCTATGGGGCCCGTAGTTTCAACACTAACAATGCAAACGCTCAATGAGCCACTGCTAACTGGTTATACGGTTAGCATGACCATAGCTGCACTCCCGCAGTACACCTGTAGTGTGTTTCCAGATTATAGTGCACTTTGGGCTTAGAAAAGCTTGTCTGTTTCTGCTTGCAAAGAGAGAGAGAGAAAGGAAACAGAATTTTCCTTCCTGAGCCGTGTTGAGGCACATTGCAAGGGGACACTTGCAATCTCTCTCAGGGAATTAAACTAACACACGGCATCCTGCCTCACACATATTTGCACAGACACAAATACAAACACCATCTCAATTCTCCAAAAAAAAAATTATGATCTATTTAGATCCTTTAACTACACAAAGCATTAACTGCAAAACTAGTCAAGTCAAGCCACTTATAACTACAGACTTCACACATATATTCACCCAAGCTTCCCCTGAACTGGGTGCAGTCAAATATAACTCAATAACAGCATGACAACAGTTATGAACATCTTTCCTGTTCCCCAGTGCTCATGCACATATAGACATGTGCATTGTGTGTGTGTGTGTGTATGTGTTACTTCATGGGTACAAAGTGTGTTTCTGTCTCTATGATTTGTGTATGCTGTCTCTGTAGGAATAAATCACAGAAGACTAAGTTTGATGAAGAACTTTACGACAAGATGACCACCACCATCAATGATTTGAGCTCCAGCAAGTTAGTCATAAACAAGCACATAAAATCATTTTTGGATGGAATTAAGCCCGGTTTGGTTAAAGTTGTACATTTAGTATGCATGAAAACGAGTGAAGAGAGTTTTTTTTTGTGTGTGTGTGTATGTGTGTGTGTGTGTGTATGTGTGTGTGCAGGCAGTGGGTGAAGTCTGAAGAGAACTCTGGCCTCACACTGTGGTTTTACTAAAATAGACCTGGAAAAGCAGGTAGATATCTTACTGTGGGCTTAACTTAAATGTCCTAACATTTCATTGTTTCATACACTGTGTATTTTAAAAAATAACAAATACCACAAATAAATGAATATTAAAGTATGTGTGTGTGCTTCTCTCAGTACAGGACTATAGAGATGCCAAACTTTAAATACTACATTGGTTGTGCCACCTTCGTCTTTTTATGCATCTTCATCATCCAAATGCTTGTTACCAAGCAGTAAGTGTCATGAATACAAGCTGAACACCATAGACAGACTCGATTTAACACTTTGGTGCTGAACGTGTCTTCATATGTTACAACCATTTGCCCTCTTTGTCTCTCTCTCAAAGGCGTAAAAAGCTGGGGCTGGCGTTTGCGGTGTTGGCGTGTGTTCTGCTTTTGGCTCTGTGCATCTGTTTTGCAGGTCATATACAGGTTAGACCACCACTGCCTTCCTTTGCCTTAGCACAGACATTCAGTTGGTCCTATGGGTTCTGGGGTATGTTTGTGTGTCCAGCACAATAAAGGTCTACCCCTGTGGTTTTAAAGATGCTGCAGCATGCAGTGCCTCTCTTGCTGTGTACTGTGCTGTAATGTGGAGAATGTCATTTGCTGTGTCCATTGTTGTCACTGACTTGTACTGGAATGTGAAATAACGAAAAACAGACTGACATTTGCTACAGTGTCACAAACATAAATACATATACATACCATGACATGTGAGTCGCCCATGCATACAGTGTTCCTCCCAGTGTCCTCTCTGCCCCATGCATTCAAACACACTGTTGCGTTTTCCAACACATTCTGGCTTCTGTAACCTTGAGAGCTTTTGCTTAGGTCAAATCCAGCTCTGTCTTTTTTTAAACAGCTGTTTTTTCCCTTCTTTTCCCTTTTTATTTCTCAGAGGATGTTTCCGGAGAAGTTAAAGTCATGTACGTGGCTCTCGGCTCTTTCAGAAGCAGTGGTTAAGAGACCTTTTCTGCGCCTCCCATTGGCAACCGTGGCCACCGCAGTCATAGTCATCATTGCCATGTTCAACTTTGTAATGCTTTTTTTAATGCTTAGACAATATTGTTGGTATATGTTTTTGTTGAAGCACTACAAAAGTAGGTTCACCTCTTAACATTGTTGCTCATCAAACTTTTTCACTCCACAGTATTTTAAAACCCCAGAGAATTTATGTGACACTTTGCGACAAAATAACAACACCGTTCCCGATCTACCTTTTGTAGATGACCTTCCATATTTGCCTGTGAGTAGCAAGCACACAAACACACACACACACACACACACACACACACACGTTTACTTGGATAGCTACATGGAGACATACTCTAAACTTCTATTGTTTTTATATGTAGCTAATTATGAATACTCTAATTCCAGATTATAACCCTAACAAATTATTTGCATTATTATTTATTACATTATTTTCTTTATTTATTTCTCATCTTTGTGAATGAGGATGTTTGATGTCCCTGATTTGAGATTGTGAGATAGTTATAACTGTTGACACTACTGTACAAATATGACTCTTTTTGTTTCTGTATGATTTTGTCTTTCCAGTATTCTGTATATAACTGTATATTGGCATTGATCGCCTGTGGCGTGTTTTTGAGGGTGAGTTTGGAACTGAAGGTGGTCTTCCTCTTCATCGTCTCTACCGTTTCCTACATAATCATCTTCTACTCTCAGGAAAATCTCTTCAGCAGCTACAGCTGCCTGCTCTACACCAACCACAGCAGGTACACTCTCACGAACACGCATGCATTTGATTGTCAAATAATTTTTTATTATTGCATATTAAATTGTAGATACTTATTTCCCCCCCTCCTCCATTTAGATTAGCTTTGCCATCTTTTAACACTCACTTAAAGTTAATCTAATAATGTTTGAATAACACTGTTAACATTGCTAAATAACACTGATGACAATTTTTAGTAGATTTCAATAAAAAATTCATACGGGACTTTTAAAACAATTGATTTTAGTGTTTTATTTTACATTTATTTAGATAAAATAGAATAAACTTTTAATACTGGCAATTTATCAGTCCTAACATGGAAATAATTATCAGTATTGGCCAGAATTTTAATATTGGTGCATCTCTAGTATAATCATGTCCAGTGTTTGTCTTTTGTAGTGTGGAGGACAGTTTGATGGTGTTCAAAGCAGGACTTATGAAGCACCCAAAACTCATGAGCTGCATCTACATCACACTCTTCCTCATTACCATGCTGCTCATATCCCACCAGGTACACACCTCATACCACACACACCTTAAACATGCCATACTGTCAGGGCAGAGAGTTACGCCCATCCTTGCTCTGTCCGTTCTCTCTTCCTCTCAGAATGATTACTGCTATCGTCAGGACTTCCTGTTGAAGAACAAGAACCTGGCCGATAAGGAAGAAGTCGAGCTGTGCGAAAACCTGAACCGTCTTCTTTTGGAGAATGTTCTCCCTGCGCACGTGGCCGCTCTCTTCGTGGGCGAGAATAAAAAGAATGAGGTGGGGCTGCTGTCCACTATCTCCTTACTAAACCGGAAATACAAGGTAGGAACCGGCTTCGAATGGGTGGGATGAGCCTGTATATCACCCTCTCATGTCTCCCATACAAGACCAGACATATACCAGTGATTCCCAACCATGGGTACCTAAGCCGGTTCCAAAGGGCACTTGGAAAGATTTTGATTTAGCTTTGTTGAATATTTAAAACAGAAACAAATGTTAATTCATTAAAATGACTAACTTTGAATAATTTCATGGTTTTGCAGATCTTTTTAAGGAAACAAAATAATGTGTGAAAGATGAATGTTTGTAAGAGCCTTATAGATTGGGCTGTGGCAGTACGTAAGACAAAAAAGGTTGGGAAACACTGCCATATACCACAGAAGATAATATCATGCAATACTCCACCATACCATTCCAATATCATACTCTAAGATCACAGTGTGCACTATACAGAGAATCCCACACTGTATTTTATAGCAACCTCTCAACCATTTTCTACCACAGTCTATACTATACCATACCATAATTAAGAGAGAATTTGGGCCTGATTTAATTATTGTGAAACTTGGGCCTGATTTAATTATTGTGATTTTTTTATTTTTTATTTACAATGGTTTTTATTCCTCCCTGATCTGCATTCTTACAAGAAATGTTAGCGTATTATTACAGTTATCTAAAAGTGCAATGGTTTTGTCTTATTTCCTTTTTCTCACTGTCCAGAAATACTTTTATGTTAATTTAACACACTGCTGGTCCCTTTTGCGGGTCTGTGAGATTTTTTTATGTTTTTGGAAGAAGTCTTCAGTGTCACATTATCCTTCAGAAATCATTCTAATATGCAGATTTGGTGCCCACAATTTTTTTATGATAAATCGAAAGTTCAAAAGAACCTCATTCTTTTTAGAAATAGTTTTTTTTTTCTTTTGGACCAATGTAAGTCTTTAACTCAAACCTGACCTTTGATCAATTTAATGTCCTTGCTGAATAAAACCATTAATTTATTTTAAAAAAATTTTTGTTTTCTTACTGTCTAATTTGCAGTTTTTTTATGTGTCTCAGTACATTTAGTCTTGTGCCTCTCTGATTTTTGAGTGCATTTAGTGAAAATTTTCTTTTTGTTACTCAAAACACCCACATAATTTGTCATGAATCAATCATGCCTCATACCTTTACACATGTATTTACATAGTCTGTGAATGTCCTGTCATAAACCGTTTTTTTTGTTGTTGTTGTTGTTTTTTGTCTGTTGTACCATGTGAATGACTGCGACACAGAAGAATTGAGCTCTTGCTGCATGTGTCTTTCTGATCCTCTTCTCCAGGACCTGTACTATAAGTCATATGACTGCGTATGTGTGATGTTTGCCTCGGTGCCAGACTTCAAAGAGTTCTACACTGAGTGTGACATAAATAAAGAAGGACTGGAGTGTTTAAGGCTCCTCAATGAGATCATCGCCGACTTTGATGAGGTCAGAGTGATGTCATCTCTCATGTCTCAAAGCATATGCATTTGTGCTGCTTTTCTGTGATCTCCTTATTCCAGTCTTTCTTCTTCTGACATTCCCTGAATAATTGAATGAATGAATGACTCATTGAATATGAATAGTGCTCTGCCAACATCCAAAATACTTTGTTCTAAGGGCGTCACCTCAGCTATCACAGGGGTAATTTGATGAAATGAGGCAGCCGTTGTGTAAATGTACACTCATATCACTTCAACTGCTTACTCGTGTGAGCTGCTTTTGGATTGAGGATTCAGCAAGAAACAACCAGGACTTGTTGGTGATCACTGCCACAACAAAGCTCTGGGTTGACTGACCACACAAAAGTTTAGGCCAACAGTTCTGGCAGCAATTTGGTTCACCGAGAGGGATCTAAATACAGGTTTCACATATTGATAGTGCTGAGTTTCAGTGTGAATCCTCTCATACTCTCTCTGTCATTTAATGTGAGATAACATGGCATGGATTTCTACTGCTCTGAAACACTGATATCCACTTGGCCCTTGCCTCCTCTCCTTACCTGCAGTTGCTGTCTAAGCCCAAGTTCAGTGGTGTGGAGAAGATTAAAACCATCGGCAGCACGTACATGGCTGCTGCGGGACTGAGTGGACCTCCAGAACAGAGCAGCCAGGTACTGCACTACATAGTGTATGCAAAGACACCCCATACCACTATATAAACATCTAGAGCAAAGGGAATTCAAACACATAAATCTCAATAAATGCATTCTTAAAATGCATAAACGATTACACTGCATTAATTTCTCAACTGTCTTTACCTCTCGGGTATCTTGTGTATATTATATTTAAGAAAAAGTGAAGGAGGATGCTCTCTCATGCTAATTGTAGGTTTAGAAACCAGTTCATTTTGTGTTAAATTGTCAGCTTTTGCTGTCATACTTTTGACATTTGGTAGCTACTAAATGGAAAGCCTGCAGTCTGTCACTGTGCACCAATCAGTGATGGCGGCATTTGCATATCCTGAGGCTTAGCTTCAGAATTACTAAGAAAGAAATTTAACTGAATCGCAAAACCTTTTGTGAATTAAATAGATAAATCTGATCAATCCACACATTAAACATTAAATGTAATGTTTCAAATTAAACTTCACATCAATTTTCTAAATACATGTTATTGATCTTATTGTAAATATTCATCGATGCTCATGTGAAGCATGCTGGAAATCTCCAATCGTTTAGTCAGCTTAAACCCTGCCCCTTTCTTACAGTCGACTGCAAGCTCACATTCAGATCTGCCTCCATCATAATTTACAACGATGGATAGAACCTAGTCCCTGTCCTTCATTTTCCCCCAAACAATCACAATAGGGAAGAAAAGATCTATTTCTATTACATTGAAACTTAAAATTTGTTTTACACTCCTCTTTCTTTGAGTGTAGACAGGGTGTTAAACATTTTTGTAAATTACAGTTAAGTGGTTGATTAGTATGATTACTTATTAATTTTAAGCAAAAGATTCATTAAGTTAGTTTTATATTAATAAACGTATAGCATCAGGATACGCCCCCCCCCCCCCCCACCCCCCCCCCCTGCATGGCACCAGGCCATTTGCAGCATATTTAAACCTCAAAATCTAGCGTAGCATTAGTTCTGGCAGGTCACGTTAGTCAAGCTCGCCTCAGCTGACTCTCAGCTGATCCCCATAAACCTATGGGAATACGACACCTATCTACGCCAACTGGGGGCTTATAGTTAGGTCGCCTACGCTAACTTATGCGCCACATATGTGCTTGGTCGGAGCCTTGCTCAATAGCTAATTACCCTACTCCATCCCCAGCTCCTCTTCTGTCAGTTGGGATTCAGCCTTCTGATTCTCCTTGGAATCAGACTAATTCTAAAATGTGTACATAACATTATTGAACTTAATGATATCTGCAATACATTTTTGTTCTGTTTACCCTGGGGGGGTTATTGCTTCTCTCCCTGCTCTCATCCATGCTAGGCTGCATGGATGCGCAGGGAGTTCTTGCCCAGAACAGAAACATACCGCCAATCCAAACTGTATGCTAATTGTCAATCATCTTTGACGATAGTGGTCCTGACAGAAATGCATTTTCATCATAAATCAGCAAAAAGTCTTAATTTGAGCATGCGAATTCAAAAAACTTGACCAACCAGATCTACCACAATTTAGCGCAAAATGGACTGATAAATTTCTTCTTTCATCAAGCTAAAGCTGATGATACATGGGGCAACTTTTTTTGAGCAATGTTGCTTTAGCACTTTCCCGTTGAGAATGGGTAAGAAATTTCTATCTGAATACTTTAGATCGGTCGTGGACCCTGTGTCTCACCTGGTTGCCCGTTGATGGCAACATTGCCCAAACATTGCTCAAAAAGTTGCCCCATGTGTCATCAGCCTAAATCTACACCGCTGCATGTAATTACAATCCCATGTCCTTGACTTAACAGAAATGATAGTGAATTTATTTTCTTGAATATGATTTACATACTGTATGAGATTTGCATGTGAAGTGAACATTGCTGAGAAGTTAACATGCTGAAATAATTTATGAATTTTAATAGCACATTTGTGCTGTAAGATTTCAATTCACCTTAACTGCATTGTTATGGAAAATGAAAAGGCTGACCAGCACTTGTGACTGAGGAGCACTTGATGAATGAGGTGATAAAAATAGGAGGCTGCACATATAAAAACCAACTGAAAGAGAAGTTCCTTTCTTCTATGCAGTTCATTTTATTCTCTGACCCCTGGCCACCCAGCATTTTCCAAAAGTGTCCTTCAAGCTACATAATTTACGTGTCCCTGGTTGACTTGAGCTCTCTTGTGTGTGCCCTCAGGACCGTGAGAGGCAGAATGCTCAGATAGGAAACATGGTGGAGTTCGCCATCGCTCTGATCGGCAAGCTGGACGGCATCAACAGACACTCCTTCAACACGTTCAGGCTTCGTGTCGGTAAGTCTGATTACAGAAACCTCAATTCTACACTGTTGTTAATTACTCAGTTATTGCTTGGAGTCAGAATTAATACTTGCATTTATTCAGACTCAGGATGAAAAACACTTTACCTCCAGGTATTGCATAGACATTTCATTTTAGTCTTTGCAATTCTTACTTCTGCATTAAGGGTTAAAAATGAAACCAATATATATGGGATGTAGCTGAAAATCTCACTGGCAGCTCATAAGAGAGATCTTCAGCAGCTCAGGGTAACAGATGCACTTGGGAACTGGCATGAAATGCTTCATAAATGCTCCATTTAAGAGTCTGAGTACATATCACCCATCTGTGGCAGAGATCTGATTAAAAAAAATATAGTAATAACAGACACAAATCCCCTCTAATAGACTTTATTAGAAAAAGGGAAAAGCACATTCCAGCAGTTACTTGAGGATCAAACTCACTGTCTCACTGGATCTGCTTTATGCTTCAAGTAAGTGGATGCCAATCATGTCTTACAGGTCCCGGGGGACTCCAAACTGCTTAACAGGCAGGGCGACTGTGAATGTCACTGCGCCCCAGTGGCTCTAAAACTCTCGAGTGTCTTCCCTAATGCTAGTTTTAAAGTAATAATCAGAGCCCTCCATTGTGGCGTAGCTGCAATTATTATTTGTGAAGGCTGTGATTTCATTGAATACCAGGATAGACGAGTCATGCACTGCGACGGGCTGTCCAGGTCTAGGAGTTTAGATGTGTGTGGAGTGGTTCACACATGAAAAGACAAGGGCAAAATGGAAGAGGGGGGGGACACGGGGTGTTTGGCGAAATCATTCTGTGCAGCTTGTGATCCGTGTTTCTGAGCAGCACAGTCTGCAGAAAATGCTGCTCCACACAAAGTCATCTCTGCATGTGCCCTGAGTTTGGGTCATTCATGAAGTGCAAATGGAAATGCAATTTTCTGCATCCATCTTCCAAAACTACTCCAAAATGATAGTGCTATAAACTGCTGCTGTCAGTGTTTGGAAAGTACACTGATATTTAAAGGGATAGAAATAACGGGCTTACTACCATTTTTTTTTTTTGTGAAAATACTACTTGCCTAGACTACACCGTAGTATATGTATTATATATATATATAGTATCTATATATACACAGTGGGGAAATTTTTATTGATCCCTGCTGGATTTTGGTAGTTTGCCCCTTCAAAAATGAAAGGGTCCTTGTATTATTTATATGGTAGGTTTTATTTAACGATTAGACGAATATTACCAAAAAATCCAGAAAAAACACATTTATATAAAGGTTAGAAATTGATTTGTATTTTAGTGAGTGAAATAAGTATTTGATCCCAAGCAAAACATGACTTAGTACTTGTGCAGAAATCCTTGTAGGCAAGCACAGAGGTAATATGGTTGCTCACACAACAGGAGGGATTTTGGTCCACTCCTCTTTACAGATCCTCTCAAAATCCTTAAGGTATCTTGGCTGTCATTTGGCAACTCGAAATTTCAGCTCCCTCCACAGATTTTCTATAGGATTGAGGTCTGGAGACAATGTGCTTCTTCTTGAGCCACTCCTTTGTTGCCTTGGCGGTGTTTTTGGTCATTGTCATGCTGGAAGACCCATCCATGACCCATCTTCAGTTTTCTGGCTGAGGGAAGGAGGTTCTCGTCCAAGATTTTACAGTACATGGCCCCGTCTATTTGCCCCTCAATGCGGTGAAGTCGCCCTGTACCCTTAGCAGAAAAACAGCCCAAAGCATAATGTTTCCACCTCCGTGTTTGACTGTAGGGATGGTGTTCTTGGTGTCATAGTCAGCATTTCTCTCCCTCCAAACCCAGCAAGTCGAGTAATTCTAAAGAGCTCAATTTTGGTCTCATCAGGGGGGGGGGGGGGGGGGGGGGGGGGGAGGGGGGGGGGGGGGGTGACCACATCACTTTCTCCCAAGCCTTCTCTGAGTCATTTAGATGTTCTTTGGTAAACTTTAAACTGGCCTGTACATGTGCCTTCTTGAGCAGGGGGACCTTGCGGGCTCTGCAGGATTTCAGTCCATTGCGGCATAGTATGTTACCAATGTTTTGCTTGGTGACTGTGGTCCCAACTGCCTTAAGATCATTAAGCTCCTCCCGTGTAGTTCGGGGCTGATCCCTCACCTTTCTCATGATCATCCTTACCCCATGAGGCGAGATCTTGCACGGAGCTCCAGACAATGGCCGATTGATGGTTGTTTTGTATTTCTTCCATTTCCGAATAATCGCACCAACAGCTGTCTCCTTCTCACCAGGCTTCTTGCTGATGGTCTTGTAGCCCATTCAAGCCTTGTGCAGATCTACAATCTTGTCTCTGACATCCTTTGCCAGCTCTTTGGTCTTGCCCATGGTGGTGGGAGAGGCTTGAATGGAAGATACACATTCTATGAATTGGTTTCTTTTATACTCATAACAAGATGGCATTAGGAGTAATTTCTTAAAGTGGCAGGACTAATCTGTGTTCCACATGGGCACATAACCAATCTGTGGGAGCCAGAATTCTTGCTGGTTGGTAGGGGATCAAATACTTATTTCACTCACTGAAATGCAAGTCAGTTTTTTTCTGGACTTTTGGTTGATATTCTGTCTATATCTGTTAAAACAAACCTACCATAAAAATTACAAACCCTTAATTTCTTTGTAAGTGGGCAAAATCAGCAGGGGATCAAATAAATATTTCCCCAAATGTGTGTGGTGTATATATATATATATCGATATATAATTATATAGTATATAATATATTATATATATATGATATATATGCCGACATCATGTAAATGTCTGTGCATGATTTTTGTGCAGGTATCAACCCACGGCCCGGTGATTGCTGGGGTGATTGGAGCCAGGAAACCACAGTATGATATCTGGGGAAACACTGTGAATGTGGCCAGCCGGATGGAAAGCACTGGAGAGCTGGGTAAAATACAGGTATGCACTGAATCTCTCCTACAGTACTTCACTTCTCTAGATCCACTATGATGATGATTCTCTTCTCATTTTTAGATTTTCAGAGTAGCTAAGTCATTTAAAAAAAATGAAATGGCCATCAAATGGTTTTTGCTATGACAAGTTTTGTGTTGCAGGTGACAGAGGAGACGTCAGATGTCCTGCAGAAGCTGGGCTATTCATGTGAGTGTCGTGGCCTGATCAATGTGAAGGGCAAAGGAGAGCTCAAAACCTTCTTTGTGTGCACAGATTCCAGCAACAGCAGGGATCGGTCCTGAGCTGAGACTGAAGCCTCTGCCGCGACAGCCTCACACACACACACACACACACACATGCACACACAGACTCCGGGCCTATATGTGATCTTTTTTGTTTTTCTCTTCATTTAAGAATGTTTTATTGCTACTGGATTTGTTTCTTTAGAGCATGTCTGAAGAAGTGCACATTCTTACTAACTCTGACATGTTGGAGTTTGTTTTGGCAGCATTTGGAGATCTGAAACTCTCAGACATAAAGCAACATATACATTCACGCACCTCACACTAACACAAGCGATCCTCTTATGGGAAACAGACCACAGACAGTGGGTAACTGTTACTCCAGTGCAAGAAATAGCCTGGCTGTGTCGGATCCTGACTGACTTTCTGTGTACCGGGCTGTCATAGCTGGTGCCGTTTCTCGTGCTTCGTTGCGCTCTTCCATTGTCACAGCTGTTAGACAGCTTCGCTCGCTGTTTGGGATGCCCTACCTAGCAGCTGGTCGGCCGGTTTTGGTCTCATTTGAGACTCACAGACAGAGGGAACACGTGACCCACACAAACCCATCATGGCAATGGCAACGGTAAATTCTAGAATTTGGTCGTCAGTTAAAATAAGCATGTGTATGCATCTCGTCTGCGTGGGTCGCACTGCCCGCGGATTCTGCCAACATTTGATGACGCAACGAAAGTGGTGTGGGGGGTGCCGCAGTGGTGCTGGTGAACATATACAGACTGCGGTGGGATGTTTGATATGGTTTTGGTGTTGTTTTCTTACGTTAAAAAAGAGGCGGCTACAAGACAACAAAGGAAGTTGGTGTCAGGGTTGGGAAATGACACACACAACTAAAAGTGCGGAACCACAGTGTACTTGATTTGACACTCAGGCTAGGTTTTGATTGAACAGGGTAGGGATAAAATAGATACGTAGTGGGACCTGTCTTCTAAGTCAGTAACACACACAACAACCAAAAACTAGGAAAACGCGTGCGCATTCTCACATAACACTCGTCCCAGGTTGGATGTGAAAACACAATGACTGCACAATGTCCACGGGACGGTGGCAACGGGTGGCGCAATGTAAAGTGTACTTTCATGCGGCTTTCTTTCATTACTTGTTCTTTCATAATTAGCTTATGTTGACCAAATGGCAGTGCACAGGCTTCGCGCCCGAGCAGTTGTCTCCCAGAAAGTCGCTACTGCGATGTAAAAGGGGGCACCACATGCATCACACCCCTTACATTCAAGTAAAATAAAAAAACCGCAATCACAGCGACAGACGTCACAGTGCTGACAAGAGCACGTAGCAACGTCTAGTGCGGCATATGCGAATGAGACCAATGAGTTGCAACATGCAGTAGGTAATACCTGTGACAGCACAACTAAACACTTCTATGCTGGGAAAAATCAGGCCTCGAGTGTCCCTCGCAGGATGACGCAGGACAGAGGTGAATGCCCTCTGTCTGTACCGCCAATTGTAGAACCCTGCCCGCCGCTGTGGTTTCCTGTACAGATATCAGTGACACTTATATCTCCCGTCTACTTGCCAATTATGAAAACTGTCGAGTCAACTGACTCAGCCTTCTTTCACTCTGCAGATAACGGATTGTTCAAAACAGTTCATTTACAAGATTATGATTTTCCTAAAACGTTAGCAACTCAAGCATAAACTCATATTTTACTAAATTCCATTGCCAAACTGGATGGCAAATTAGAATTACTTTTCTTGGTTTATTGTCTTTAAATCAAGCATCATTTAACACTTAACAACTTCCTTTAGGTTTACCATAATTCTTCCAACCTCCCCCCCCCCTCACAAATCCACCACACCATCCCAGCATGACAGGATTTGTGAATCTAGCAGATAGCACAAAGCACTGTGAACTGCTCTCATGTTAAATCTAGAATTTTCAAACCGTTTAGTATTTTACTCAGACCTTTACAAATGCTACTCTGACATTGTCATTTACTCACCCTCATAACAAACCCATAAGTCCCAACACTCATCTTCAAAAAACAGTATAGACATTGATAAGCGTGCATACATAGAGCACATCAAATATGGTAAATGGAAACCCACAAGCATATCTGAGCTTCCATTTACTATATTTGAAAAGCTTTATGTATGTGCTTCTATGTGATTAAAATCCTAAATTAAATGTGCTCTTCAGAAGACCCGAGTGAACCGTTCGATTCATAGATTCATTACTTAAAACAGCATCTTTTTTCAAAGTATTAAAGTTTTGGTGTGGACTTTCAGTGGAAAGACAAAAATGATGAGAAAATATCTTCATTTGTGTGCAGAAACATAAGGATGAGTAAATTGTGTACATTTTCAGTTTTGATTGAACTATCCCTTTAAATGAACTGTTTCTGTATTACTCACTTTCTAATGTTCATTTTTATTAAACTTAAGAATGGAAACACAAAATGCTTAAAAAAAACAGATGTTTATTAAATGAAACACAAGTAAATTAGAAACAGCACCATTGGGGATGACAAGATAAGCAGAACTGATAGACTGCTGTGATGGAGGATCTCAACACACTCCCTCCATGGGTTCAGTTATATCTCCCACTGAAACACAGAAAACACATTTACCCTCATTATCCTGTTAATGTCAATTTAGGAGTAGATAAATCAGTTGTATATGCACTGCCATTAACAGTTATTTCACAAACAAAACTCGTAAAACACCAAGCCGAACGTGCTTACTGTTACCTGTGGTCAGACGTATGAATGAATCCTGTGCAGTATGGTTAGGTAGCGAGATACCCATGGCCTTTCTAATACCGTACACACTGCACACGTCACCAGGAGTCACCTGACTGGTCAGCTGGGTCAGGTTACCCGTAACTTGCTCCGCTGCAAGAAGGATGGTGGGGGTTAGAAGTTATCTAAACTGTACAAAATACATGCTGAAACCCACAGGTCTGTTAATGTGCAACAATACTGACTCACTAAAACGTCTTGAGTATAGAAACACTAAAAGCTCAAGAGGCAGGGAAAAAAACATCCCTTCAAGTGTTTGTCTAGTATCTGGAAGAGTGAGAGCAGTAAACCTGTCATCATAGGTCATCTTGTGCGTGGTGTGTGTGTGTGTGTGTGTGTGTGTGTGTGTGTGTGTGTGTGTGTGTGTGTGTGTGTACCAAGCTGCAGCTCTTTAGCAGTAGGAGCCAGTAGGCAGATGATGTTTGGTGGCTGTTTAGCGCTCAGTCTCTCTTTCTGAACCTTCTGCAGCTCCCTCAGCAACACTGTCGTCTCATCCAGCTTCTTCTGGAAATGCTCTGCTTCTAATGGAGGAAGCGGAATTTTTACTGAGATGAATCAGTCTGTTTAATAGGTGGGAAAAGGGTTCACATGTGTTTTTGATGTGATGCTTTCCATTCCACAGCTGAGGGAGGAGGATCATTATGAATTCATTCGGCATAATAGAGATGAAAGATGTGTCTCCAGAAAGAGTTCATTAATAAAACTGGGAAAGAAAAAAAAAAAAAAACCTTGGGGCCTTGATTTCCATAAGGTTCGATCACACACAAAATGACTAAGAGAGATTTATGATCCATATTTCAAACTAAACATTTTAATAACGGGATTTTTACCTTCTGAGTCGAAGCTCTCAGGGAGCAGGTCAGGATTCAAACCCAAAGCACCATCACCGCTGCTGGGCTCCGACACAACAACCTACATGGACAAAGGGGGATATGGATTGAATCCAAAACATCAATGTGTTCAAAACACTTGTGAGAAGACTTCAGTGTAAACACCTCCAGTCAAATCATGCCACTGACTAATATGCTGATTTTATGCTTAAGAAACATCTTTTTATTCTCAATGTTGAAAACAGTTGTGCAGATTAATAGTTTTGTGGAAACTATGATGCATTTTATAGAAAGCTCAAAAGAACAGCATTTATTTGAAATAGAAATCTTTTGTAACATTCGAAATGCTACTAGTGTCATTTTTGACCAATGTTCCAATTTCTTAGGAGAAAACAAATCACCCTAAACTTTTGAATGGTAGTGTATCTGTATGTTTACTGTTGTTCAAAGAAGTCTATCAAGTGCATGGAAGGTGCTTATATTATTGTGAGTTATGGCGTTATACAAAATTAGTTATTGTAATGTACTGACTGCCATATTATTTTCATAGATTTTCTCTTTTATCGATTTTACAAAGCACAATCAAACTCCTTCCAAGTACCCCAAGGAACAAGCTTAGATACAAGTACATCTGGTTGGGAATCGCTAGATAAAATGCTTGTTGTTCTCCTTCAACCCATTGGTCTTGGCTAGTGGATAATACATAGTTTTAACCTATGCTATATGTGAAATCTGGATAAATCTGCTAAACACAGTGTTGAACAGTAGCACCACCCTGCTAAGGTATGCTAGCAGAACCACAGTCAAAGACGGCCTTCCACACACGGACTAATGTATGTTCATAGACGACTCGTGCTTACCTTTTCCTCTACGTCATCAGCACCCTCACACACACTCACACAGATTAGTGTGAGTGAAGGAGGAAGTCAAAAACGACAGAGGGAGGGGAGGGGAGGGGAGGGGAGGGGAGTGTGTGTCTGGGCAAATATTCTTTCCATTAATGTGAAAGTTGGTTGGTGTTGTTGACACAGCTGCTGCAGAGCAGAGAGCCTGCGGTCCTGACACTGCCTTTAAATAGCAGGTTTGTGTCTTCACTTCCACTCAAGTGAGCTATACACACTAGTATACACACTTATAGACATTTGAAATGTTATTTTCTGAGGACATGAGAGCATTTTACCACAGCATCATCTGTTGTGTCTACTTTCTCTGCAGGTTCCTCCATGGTTAGATTACCCTGAGAAGAACAAATATAATCAAAGAAATAATCAAGAGTAAGCTGCCCAGTTGAAAAGAATTCAAAATGGATATGATATACATTACATCATTTAGTGGTATATCATGCATTCATTTTGACATGCAGTTATGGGTATTAGATGAATGAGGTTTCTTACAGTTTCAGTCTCTTTCAGTTGTCTTGAGTGCTCCCCACTGGTCAAAGCATCCAAGACATTATCTGCCAACCTGCTCATGTGTTCCTTGGATTTAGCCAGGTAATCTGCAATGCTGCACATGAACCCATCCGAATTACATTTGTGGAACACAAGGTTGAACAGTGGAAGGGTGGGAATCAGGGCTTTATTGTTTGAGAGGTTCAGAAAACCACACAAATGCGTGCGGCTTACTGCAAAAACCACTGTTCTTAAGAGACGGCTGCTTCTTAGTCATCTAAAACTGATCAATGGATTTATTTCATCATATGTCTGATTCCAAACAAACACACACCTTTCAGATTCTGGCTGACTGTTGTCCTCTCCATAGAAGGAGTAAATGAGATCAGAGTCCTCTTTGCTGATATGGGAAAAACTGGAGTCATATGTAGGTGCATATGAGCTGAATGGGCCGTAATTCATATAGGCAACTGCAAAGAGAGAGAGGGGCATGTGGAGACTTTCACAGATTCAATGAACTTCAGACTGATTCCTGAAATAGCAGTTTTATGTTTAAGAACATTTCAATAAGTAACTGCCAAAGCAAGCAGTTAGACTGAGAGGAAGGACTCAACACAGTCTAAACCTTTTGACTTTAAGGCCTCCTTAAAGTCCACAACAATATTCAGAGGCTCCTTAGCCCAAGTTTTGTTTCTGAAACTTATTTTAATTTTATGGGCACTCTTAGTTAAAATGATGAAATTTCATACATTCAAAAGTTTTAGGAGTGGAACGTTCTTCAGGGTTCCCAATCTTTTAAATAATTTTCATGATTTACTGGATAAGGACTAAAGATTTAAAAATAAAAAATATTCTATTCTATATTCTAAAAAATATTTCTACCTGATAAAATAAGAGCTTGGCATAATTATATTTATTCAAAAATGCCCTGGATTTTGAAGATTTTTTTTAAATTAAATTACCTTGTCTCAAAATCACAGTTCCCTCTTTGAGAACTATAAAAGAAAATGGACTAATGCACTGCCCACTCCAAAACAGTCACTTCTGAAGCGGCATTGTACAATTCTTTAACTTGACTCAAACCTTCGATTTTTTGATCAAACAACTAGAGTTTTACATTTTGAAAATGTGAAAGAATGTGAGAAATGGAAATCAGTAGGAGATTTTAAAAGGTTACCAGAGCAGTGCGGGGTTGCCTAGCCCCCCCCCCCCCCAAATGAAAGCCCACCCAATCTTAATGTTCTGACTCTTAAATGGAAAGGGCTATGATATTTGTCTGCCTTTGAGGTATTATTCGTATCAGTAGCATGGTCTAGAAAAATTGTCACACAGAAGAGTAAAAATATGAAAAACAAGAAGCACCACAGGTGACTGACAGATAAAAGATACAGATGAGTAGAAAAAGGCCACTGATTCAGCGGTGATTTTGACCTATCCTATTTTCCTCGGAACAATTAGATTTTTCTGGCAGTTGAACACTGGGTATTTAAACAGAGATTATATCGCACCCCTCCCATGATCTTCTCCACATGACTGAAGGTAAGGCCACAGAAGAGAGAGAGTACTGGGTGAGTACTGGGTGAGTACTGGGTGAGTACTGGGTGAGTACTGGGTGAGTACTGGGGCCTGTACCATGATGGTGGCTGAACAAACTCGGGGTTACAGGATTAGTTTTGAGTTGACCAAACCAAACCAATTCAATCTGGCTTTGTTGGTACCATGATGCTGATTGTCAACTTTCTTTGTCAACTCAGGCTTGATCCTGAGTTAATGGAGAACGTGCACATGAAAGAGTGACATCAGTCATGAACAGCCAATCACATGCCTTGAAACTGTGATTCACTTCTCGTGAGACTCAGCACGATTTACTACCAAAGATTAAAATATTGAACAATATGAAGAATTTAAAACACATTTACAAGATGAAAAAATCTATCAATGAAAGAGGAAAACTTAGAAAACATCTAGCCTTATCTTGCTATCAGTGCAAGTAAAAGTTGTAAAGTTAGTTTATAGAGTTGATAATATTTATAGGTATAAAAACACATAAAATTTAAGCTCATATGTAGTCATGTTTAAAGCTATTTATTCTAAAACTTATTTATATAGCATATTATCTATATGTTTATATTAATTTAAAATAAAAGCTTAATAATTACTGTAAAACTAAGCTAGCTTGTGTAATGGATTAAGGGTATAATAGTTATAAAAAATAATAATCTCTAAATTCAGACAATTTTATCTTTAAAAATGTTTTACTATGTAGCGTCATTTAATTTGGAGTAAGAGAAACTGGGGGAGTGGCTTTATTGAGTCAGAGATGTGTCACTTTGCTTGAAGCTGATTGGTCAAAGTTCGTTTTGAGATCTCTAAGCCAGAAAAACCTGCCCTGGAGCAGGTTAGCTGTGGAGTGCAAGTTACTATGGCAATGAATGCCGCTAAAAGCTAAGCCACTTTAATGGTACATAAAACCCAGGATTGGTGCAAACTAAACTGAAACTTACCTGGCTAGCCAGCTAATCTGGCTTTATGGTACAGGCCCCCGGTTTTAACAGAGCGGTTGAGACTGATACACAGAAGTGAGATTCAACTGGTTGGAAAACGAATGGAGAGTTAATATATATTACATACCTGGAACGACCATGTTTCTCTTGTCCTCTTTGAAACCCTGAAGGGTGTTGATTCCAGTCTGCAGTCTACCTCCCATCATGCCCAATTTGACTGGGCAGTATCCTGGATCTAACATGGAAACATGATGAACTGTACCACATATACTGTACAACATTTGCTTGTTTTCTTGAACTCCCATTGTCACAAACCTCCAGCGCTCAAGTCAGCGGGGTTCAGAATGCCCAGAGTAGTTGAACCATCAGACTTCCTTCTCTCAAACTCCAGCTGCTCATAAAAAAACAAGCCCAAAGAAAAGTGACCCTTCATCAGCTGTTATCTGACATCCTCAGAGAATGATCTCACATTTGAGGGATGTACAATAACACGATTCATCCGATCTGGTCTTATACGCTTACCTCACACTGCAGGCTTCTGTTTGAGAGTTTCCCTCCAGACTCCTCAACGATCTTCTTGATCTCCTCCAGGTCCTTCTCTGCTTGGCTCTTCTGAGGATCATCCTTACTGTCCCTGCTACACAAACATTGATGCAATTCTGGATAATATATTCGTGTCATCAGTACTACCCCCTTCAAAGTGAATAAATCCCCCACATATGAGCCCCATCATTCCTGAAATGAATTCCAGGCCTAATAAACTCTGAAGTCAGAGCAGTGATTGGATAAATGATGAATAATGTGATAACAGATCAATGTTTGGTCCTTATGGGCCTGTTCTCAAGCCGCTACCTGACCCAGTGGAGTAGTGTGCAGGACGATGATTCATCCTCCCTGAAAAGCTACAAAGTGTGTGTGTTTAAAGAGTGTGTAACTCGTGCGCTACAGATGGCCTACAAGTCACAACATGTTTAAGCATTCCAAGACTCTTGGTCACTGCAGCAGCCAAGCCGATTTACGTAGGCAAGCAACAAAAACAGAGTAAAATAGAGAAAGCCAATGAACACCCCGGCAACATCCTGGAATGTCTCACTGGCTTGAGTACAGCAGCAGAAGCCCTGAATGCACTTACAAAGCTATTGTGAATTGCGGCACAGTTAGAAAACACACAACAAATGGTGAAAGGAAGCATTTGATTATTAATTTGAATAATTTTACTGACTGTATCACTCATTTATGTACAGTCACACTCCTTTTTCCAAGCAGACATGATAAATAATGACTGGAATCAATTCTCTTTAATGGCGGCCAATTAATATCCATGATCAGGGTTTGAAATGAGCTTTCTTTTTATTTTTAAAAGAATCTTCTATTTTTCACCACTGCAGCATTTAATTGATTAAAAATACAGTTAAAACAGTAATATTGTGAATTGTTATAACTTTTCTATTTTAATGTCTTAAATAGTTTATTCCTGTGAAGTCTTCAGTGACACAAAATCCTTAAGAAATCATTCTAATATGATGATTTTTTTGTGACAAACAGGACAGATCATAGTCTCTCTAGCAGCATCAGATACTGATCCAGTCTCCACTGCACCCATCAAAACATAAAGACAACCCAATATGATTTTGTTTCTCGTATATTTGTTTTGGTGTCCTAATGCAGGGACTATTTCAGAAATGTGTTTCCACGTTCAGTTCTGGAGAAAAAGAAAATGTACCCTTAAAGGTTTATTGAGAATGCCTACATTTTCCTCTAAGGTAAAAGGTGTCACATGTTGAGACAGATGTTTTTACATGTTGTGTCTTTGATTTGCTCACGTCACTTCTTTCTTTCTTATACCGTCTGTGTATTATGTTGAAGTTACACAAAAATAATGAAGTAACAACTGGCCAAAAAGCCAATTTTATTCACACATTGGCAAGTGTTTTATACCCTGCCTGTTATTAATATAAACTATTATTTTAGGAAATCTACAGGAGAAAAAAATAAATAAAATAAATAAATAATGGAATTGTTAAGTTTTCAAAGCTACCTCAGGATCAGTCTAACTTGAAGGAAATGTCTAAACCCTCAACTCAAATTACCTTTGATGATAAGGAAGGATTAAAGCCTGTTCACACCAAGAACATTAAATAAAACCATAAATTTGCCATTTATTTGACAGGGTTTAGCTCATATTATATATTTTGGATTTGTGGTTTTCTTTATTTTTTGTCTGTAAGTTTCTAGTATGCCTAGTAAGAGTTGATTAGCTGGTTCAGGTGTGTTCAATTAGGCTTGGAGTTAAACTCTGCAGGTTAGAGGCCCTTCATGAACAGGTTTGGCCACCCCTGTTCTAGACAAACTAGTCCTAGATAATAAGTAAAAAACTGAAACATATGATTCATACCTTGGTGTATCTTTGTTGCCTACACAGGGTGATTGGGAGTTGTCACTTGTGTCCATAACAATGAGGTTGCCTTTCAGACAGCGTTTTTTTTTTTTTTTTTTTTTTTTCAGAACGCCCGCCCTCATCCTCTCCATCCTCTGCTGAATGACTGCTAGACGTCTGCAGGCCAGCCATGAACTCTATGCTCGGTTTTAAACTATCCAGTCCTCCTAACAAGCATACATACAGTCATGGCCAAAAGTTTTGGCTGTGACATAAATTTTGTGTTTTGCAAATTTAACTGTTGTGGTGTTCATTCACATTGTTTCTAGATTATTGTGTAGAGTGATCAGATGCATTTTAAATAACTGCTAAAAGCCTCATTGGCCAAAAAAATGTACTTTTCACAAACAAAGTTTTTGATCCTGACACAAAATGACCAGCTAACATTAATTGACTAATCATATCAGCAGCACATGTGAAAGTGTGAATGAGTACTAGTCAGGTAAAACCACTATCATACTAATTAGATTGTAAGAACAGACTGATTGCTATAAAAGGAGGGAAGAAGCGCTTCCAATCATTGTGTTCTTGTTAGCAATGGTTACCTCCAAAGAAACACGTGCAGCCATCATCGCTTTGCATCAAAATGGCCTCACATGCAAGGAAACTGCTACAAAGAAAGAATATTGCATTTGAAAGAACCATTTACCGGATCATCAAGAACTTCAAGGAGAGAGGTTCGACTGCAGTGAAGAAGTCTTCAGGGCGTCCCAGAGTGTCCAGCAAGCACCAAGACGTCTCCACCCGAGGAGTCAGCTACGGAATCGTGTCACCACCAGTGCAACGCTTGCTCAGGAATGACAGCAGGTTGGTGTGAGAGCATCTGCACGCACAGTGAGGCCAAGACTTTTGGACAACGGCCTGGTGTCAAGAAGGGCAGCAAAGAAGCCACTTCTCTCCAAGAAAAATGTCAAGGACAGACTGAAATTCTGCAGGAAGTACAATGATTGGACAGCAGAAGACTGGTGCAAATTTATTTTCTCTGATGAAGCTCCCTTCCGACTGTTTGGGACATCTGGAAAATCGATTGCTTGGAGAAGAAAAGGTGAACGCTACCATAAGTCCTGTGACGTGCCAACAGTGAAGCATCCTGAGACCATCCATGTGTGGGGTTGCTTTTCAACCAAGAGTGGGCTCTTTCATAATTCTGCCCAAAAACACTGCCGTGAATAAAGAATGGTATCAAAACATCCCGCAAAAGCGACTTCTTCCAACGATCCATGAGCAATTTGGTGATGATCCGTGCATTTTCCAGCATGATGGAGCACCATGTCACAAAGCAAGAGTGATAAAGAAGTGGCTCGAAGATCATTACATTGAAATTTTGGATCCGTGGCCAGGCAACTCCCCGTATCTCAATCCCATAGAGAACCTGTGGTCAGTCCTCAAAAGGCGAATGGACAAGCAGAAGCTCACAAATTGTGATCAACTCCAAGAAATAAGGCAAAAATGGATGGCCATCAGTCAGGATTTGGCCCAGAAGCTCATATCCAGCATGCCAGAGCGAATTGCAAAGGTTATGAAGAACAAGGGTCAACACACTGTAAATATTGACTCATATTTTTTTGCCAATAAAAACCTTTAAAACTTATGATATGCTTATCATTGTTGTCATTATACCATAGAAACATGTGGAAAAATATTCTACAAATACTGAAGCAGCAAACTTTACAAAACACAAAATCTGTCACTGCCAAAAACTTTTGGCCATGACTGTTCTCTTCCAGTTGATAGATTTGATAGGGTATAACCACATCATATTGTACACAGCCACCAGTTGCCCTATGGTGTTAAACACGTTTGAGTTTCACTGACACTTCTAAGAAAGATAAGTCAATACAATGGTTCCCGGTTTTTCCAACTCACCTGCGCAAGTCTTCATGCCAGAGGAAGGAGTTCTTTGCGGCGTGTAGTAACTCGTCTTGGTTGTTGTAGATCAAAAGCATTCTCACACATCACTTTGAATCCAGCTGTGGGAGAGAGAATGGAACAGTACAGCATAGTCAACTATTTGTCAAAATAAAACGGGATGTATTTTTGTAAATGATCTCCACAATGAGTAAAATGTTCTATGCAAATTAAAGGCCGCTGTCAATTCAACAATTCAACTACTATGGTGTGCTAGTGTTACCAGCTGCTGTGATGATTAAGTACTGAGCTCCTCAAAGTGACTGTATTGCTCCTCTTCACTTTTCTCCTTCATAGTGCTGAAGTCCAGGGTATCTTATAAGAGAGAGTATCGGATTGCGCATCAGGTCTGTCACAGGAAATGAGAAGAACGCACTTGGGTCCTTCCTGCAATAAACAGCACCCAGCAACGTTCGTTAGGCTTTCATTGCAGAACAATTCGTATAGAACAGATTAGGATCATACACCACAGGAATTAACCCCCACAACAAAGGTCCCAATAGATACACAGATAAGACTATGATGCAGAATCAGAGTGTTGTGTAAGTGGTGCAAGGAGAACAGTTTCAAAGTTATACATACCATTCAACGTTTAGGGTCAATATGTAAGAAAGAATGCTTCTTTCATCAGGGATGCAATCCTAAATTGATCAAAAGTGATGATCAAAAAGTAATGTTACAAATAATTTATATTTCAAATTAAAATGCTATAAACTTTCTATTCGCCAAAGAATCCTCAAAAAATGTATAATGTTTCCCACAAAAAAAGTAGCACAACAGTTTTCCACGTTGATGATAATAATAAATGTTTCTTGAGAAGTAAATCAGCATATTAGAATGATTTCTGAAAGATCATGTGACACTGAAGACTGGAGTAATGATGCTGAAAATTCAGCTTGCCATCACAGGAATAAATTAGATTTTAAAATATATTAAAATAGAAAAGAGTTACTTTAAATTGTAATAATATTTCACAATATTGCTGTTTTTGATCAAAGAGACTTATTTCAAAAACAAAACTTATATTCAAAAAACCTTACTAACCCCAAAACCATTGAATGTTAGTGCACATTAGTTATGTATAAATCCACAACCTGTCTAAACACAAATTGTCCACAGGTTAGCAAGGTTGAATCCTACCTCTGGAGTTGTCGGATGAGCTGACTCAGAGCTTCCTGTAGAGGCGTCTGCTCTTTTTCTGAGGAATTACAAAAGCCATAACCGACAAATAATCAGCACAAGCACTCGATCCCTCAAAACAACATCATTAAAACAGATCCGTTCTAAACCATGAAAGGGTGCGCAGCTCTACCTTCCATTTTGGCAAGTGAGAGGGTGAGGGGCTTGTCCTGGGACACATCGGAGCGAGCAGGAGTTCTGCTCTGCTCATCCCAGTCTGGATCCACAGAGTCTGGGCCCTTCCTTTTTTTGGTCATCTATGAGACACACATAACATTGATTAGGATGTAGTAAGCAAGTAAACATCAAAAGTAAAGCACAAAAACACAGTATTCATATCCCACCTTTTTCTTTTTGTCAACCGGTGACACTGGAGGACTGGCTCTGGCCTTCTCGTCCTTCTTTCTCTTCTTCTTTTTCTTGTCTTTGTGCTTGTCGTAATCTACAGAATCATTGTGAACACTCTTGAGGCTAGGGCTGCCTGTGGTGACCTCATTCCCAGCCACTTTCAACACCAGCTTCAGTGGACGCTCTGAAAGGCCAGACACAACATTGTCATTTAGTACAATAATATAATATAATATAATATTGAAATACTGTCCCATTCATTACCATGGCTATACACTGAATCTGATTTGAACACCTGGTATATCCCGTGTCTCTTTTTCTGGCTTTTGTTAGAAAAACCAACTAGGAGAACATTAATATATTATTGTGTCATCGTTTTAGCACCAATCAGAATCAGAATCAGCTTTATTCGCCAAGTGTGCGCAAACACACAAGGAATCTGTTGTGGTTTTTAAGAAGCTCTTGGTACATACATACATGCATACATATATACATAACGTTACATATCTGACATGAGAACAGACATATTTAAATAAGACTTAACAATAAATAATAATGTGTATGAATCTAGAACAGAAGATTTATGTACAAATTTGCACATTATTTACTCT
The DNA here is from genome assembly GCA_018155175.1 of Sinocyclocheilus anophthalmus. NCBI lineage: Eukaryota > Metazoa > Chordata > Actinopteri > Cypriniformes > Cyprinidae > Sinocyclocheilus > Sinocyclocheilus anophthalmus. Next base: position 870,221 of record JADLZN010011777.1, read on the forward strand.
ATATATACAGCTGTATAAAAAGTATTTAACAAATAGTTCCCTCATTTGAGAAGATCTACTCTTCTCATAGACCACTGCATGTATCAGAGTCTGAAATATCCTCTCTTTTAAAACCACATAAAGTCAAACATTTTTTTTTATTATCGTTTATTACAGTTGGTGATGCTCACTTGATTTTCATCTGGATTTAGATTTAAGACATTTATGGAAAATAACCTACAACTAATTCTGCTGCTGACTTCACTAATCTGATGTTTTGAGCAACAGCTGCTAGTTTTCCGGAGCAAAACAACTGCTAGCCAGCTTGGTAGCCTGTCATTCTATATAAATCAGAACATTTACTGTATTAACATCACGTTGTGGACATGTAATATCTGACAGCGTTAGAGTCCGAGTGCTGCTTCATAGCTCATCTGAGTTCATAATGTAACTTAAAGCAGGCTTTCAGTCTATAGTGAAATATTCTCCAGCATGGTGAATGTATCGTGTGTGACCTACCGTCGTGTGTGTGCTTCTCTGATTTGTGTTTCTTGTGCTTTTTGCCCATAATTTAAAGTAAAGCTGAAGGTTCAGTCAGGTCAGTGCTTGACCAGTCCGCTCTTTGTTTTGTGTCGGTAAAGATTTCAGAGCGCCTCTCATGAACTGAAGCCGCAGGATTCAAACAGCGGCGCCTAATGTTCGGCGGTGTGATTTGCAGGGTTTTTTGTTTTTGGTTAATTTGACAATAAACCGACTGTAGTTTCATAAATACATAGTTAAATATAATATAACAGAGTCAAAATTGTATATAAAAACGTTCTTTTAAAAAAAAAAAAAACACGAATGTCCCACAATGCGAAACTCCAAGACCGGTAAGAGCAACAAACAAAAAACGAGCTTAACAGTTTTACACTATGTACCACAGTAGCTCCTGAGGCAGCATCACAGACACAACCGGGCCGTATTCACAAAACATTTGATCTTACCACTAAGAGTTCTCATAAATAGATGTAAAAGTTTTTAGCTAAGAGTTTTCTCTTAAAACCTATTCACAAAGCTGTTGAGACAATCTTTTACTAAGGAATAGAGAGAAGTCTTAAGCTATGAGTAAGAGATGTCAGCATGCTCACTAACTATCAGAGGCGGACAGTACTTTACTTGAGTATTGTACTTAAGTACACTTTTTGAGTACCTGTAATTTACTTGAGTATTATTTTTTCTGGAAACTTATGACTTTAACTTCACTACATTTGAAAGAAAAATATTGTACTTTTCACTCCACTACATTTCTATCAAGATCCTTCGAAGTAGAAAGTCGTTATAGCAGCTTTGAAAGTCAGTGGCTGATTTTTTTCTGTCTTTTTTCAGATAGTTTATCACTAATCACTCTTGTAGGGCTACTTGAAGTGATTTCCCAGCATTTTTTGAGCACTGACCAGTTCCAAATGTGATATTTATTTACAACAATTCAATAATAAGAAGTTCATATTGTGGTATATAATATTAGACACAATATTGTCTGATTTTGCTAAATTGTGTACGTGAAAATATTACCTATAAAGCCACAGAAGAACTGTTGAAGCAGCACTGCACAGACCACAGACCACTCAGCATTTTTTGTTTTGTTTTGATGTCAAATAAGTCTTGCTGTTTTGCTTTTTTGTTAAAGCAGTGTTGCTGTTGTAAAGTTATACAGCTACAGTTGTGTTGGTGGGTTTTAAAGCAGGTTTGATTTTTGATTTTCTTCCTTATCACTCTGTATTTACAGGATTTCACTGTCCACTCTGTTCAGATGTGGATGAATGGCTACACATAAGCTGCGTCCGAAATCGCATACTTCCATACTATATAGTAGGCGAAAAACAGTATGCGAGGCGAGTAGTATGTCCGAATTCATAGTATTCGAAAAACAGTAGGCTAGAAGTACCGGATGACCTACTACTTCTGCCCGAATTCCGTAGCATGCATACGATGGACACTTTACTATCCCATGAGGCCACGCGAGAGGAGGCGCCATATTCGAGAACGGCGGGAGGCGGCGACGCGGCTCTTTTCAAGTGTAAGTACCTCAGGGAAAAACGTTGTTCACTGTGGTTAAATTGCACTTGTTTAACATGATCTAAGTGAACGGCTGACTTATTGAAGGTTTAAACATTGTAAGTCGATGAGATGATTTCGTGAATCGGCTGTAAAAAGATGTTTAATCGCTGATGAAAGTGGTAAGAATTACGTGAAACATTGCTGATGTTCGCAGTAGTGAGGGCTCTTTAAATTTAGGTGCTGTTGTGGAGACGCATGTCACGTGACAACGTCAACATGGCGGATGTAGTATGTCCGAATTCCATTCATACTACTCGCATTCATACTATATAGAACGTACTTTTTTAACGGTCGAGTAGTACGTTCAAATTCAAATGTAGTACCTACTAAGCAGTATGCGATTTCGGACGCACCCATAGATGTGTGCACACACTGTCAGAACTGTGTGAGATAGGTTTTTAACATTCTAAAAGCTCTTTATTCCAAAGATACTACAAGCTAGTCAGTGTATTCAGTATTGTAAGTTATTTCAGAGGTATTGCAAGTATTACATACAACAATAATAAAACAGTGCATTGACATAAATAAGGAAATTTACTTTTGGTACTTAAGTACTTTTAAAGCAAGTACTTCTGTACTTTTACTAAGTAGTAAACAATCTGTCGTTAACAAATTTACTTGTATGGGTAATATGACCAGGAGTATCTGTACTTCACTTAAGTAATGGAGTTACTTATAAAAGATAGAGGTGTATTTTGTCCGCCTCTGCTAACTATGCACACAGTGATTGGCTGGTCTGTCAGAGATTTATTCAGACATATTGTAGAGTACGATATTATGTTGCCATATTCAGATAAAGGTTTAAAAATAAAAAAATATGCACGTCAACTAAAATTTTAAATGCAGGCTAAGTGTCACTAAATAAACAAGTATATATTCAGTTAATTGTCAGCCTCTTATGTGTGCTTCTCGTAAACAATTAGCGAATATGCATATAAACAGCCTTTTAATTAACATAGTAGAATAATCATGGCTGATAGTAAGGCATGTACGTAAACGAAAACCAAACTGGACGCAAGAACAGCTGTTAACTTTGACAACTTAGTAATGAAAACGACAGTCATACCCTTGCGATTAAGGCAACACCTTTTTAAAAGCTCATTATCGTCAAACGTTTCAAAATGTTTCTTGTTTCCGGTTGTGTTGGCCAATTCTGACCGACGCCAGATACTACCCCCACTAGTATTGGTATAGGTTAAGGTTAGGTGGCGGGGGAGGGGTAGGATTAGGCAATCTTGGCCGTATGTATAAAGCCGCTCAGAGTAAAATTGTTGTCTTAAGTGTGTCAAAATTCTTAGAATGATGTAATTTTACTCTTATTCCTAGATTTAAGAATAAGAGTGATTCATAAAGGTTCCTAAGTGTTAAGACTAGGTCCCAGCTCCTAAATTATTTAAGAGAGCTGAAGAGGTCTCCTAACCTAGTTAGGAGTAACAAGATGGCAGCATAGAGGAGGAAACAAACACTTTCCAGCGAAGATATGACATATTGGAGTTATATGATGATATGGAGTTGATAAAACGATACAAACTTGATTGTCAAGATCAACTGACAAAACTTTTTTTGTAACGGACAAAGAAAGAAATTTAATAACCTCTTCCACTCAACAAGTCAATGCTCTAACTGCAGAAATGTAGTAATTACATTTTTTTGGCTGTAAAATTGGAAGAATTTGAAAAATGCAGCAATGCACCGGAGATGACACAGTAAGCAGGGTCTTACATATTGTGGCACTAACCCCACCAAACACAACAGTGGCCAAAAGTGATGTGTGGAATAGTTTTTTTATGACCCCACATTTCACTTAAACCACTAAAATACAGAAGGGAAAAAAACACTGACCAGTGTTGCCAACTGCTTTCAATCGAAAGTAGCTAAAACAGTCGCTAAATGTTGCTAGATGACGTCATAAAGGCGAGTTCACTGATCTATAATTATATTTATGTACTGTAGATCAGTGAACTCACCTTTATGAAGTCATGGGAGAGTCTTGGAATGTAGATAAGGTTTGTCCAAGAAACTGATTTTGTTGCTAAGCTTTTGAAAAAAAGTCTCTAAAGGGATGAGGAAGTGTAGTGACAAAAATCACTAAATTGGCAACACTGGCACACTGACTACAAAATAAGTTATTAATATTTAATTGGTCCTCTTGTTTTTGCATGTGTTCATAATTTCTTTGTATGATAGAAAGCCAAAAATTATGACCGCACAATTTGGCATGTTTCATTGCATTATTATCACAAATAAAACAACTGACTCTAAGCAACTATGCAATATGCTAACAAAATCTTGAACATTCATTTATTTATCTTTTTTAATTAAGGGTGAAATTTCCTAGGCCGGACCTCACTTTTGGCCACTACTATATGGCAATTAATTAACTTTCCAACTGACCACCAAACCATATTGCAAAAACAAGCCACTTTTATGAGGATTGTGGGCTTTCATGGAGTTGTTGGAGCCACTGATTGAACTCATGTTCACATCATTGCTCCAACTGTAAACGAGGAGACATACCAATAGAAAACGAAGCGTCAGTAATAATTTGTGATAATTTTGCACAATGCAAAGCATTAAAAAAAAAAACATTAAAATATTAAAATATTTCAGTATCTTAATTAAATGATTTTATTGTAGTTACATTAAATGATTGGTGTTGTGCTGCTGTGACTTTACATGAGCAGGCTCACTATTGGCTGATTCAGAGGTCGAGGGTTGACATCATTGTAGTCCTTAGTTCACAACACTTAAGTGTCACCTCAGTCAACACATAAGAATCAGTCTTAGACTTTACTGAAAGCTGCTTTTAACTTCTTTATAAAAGTCTCCTACTCTTAGAAAAGTCCTACTTTTTACTTAGAATTTTTTGACACTTAAGTCAAAGCTTCAGAGATCTAATGAGCATTCTGAGAAGTTTTATACATATGGGCCCAGGTAGCGATTTCAACGAGAGAGGGTAATAATTTGAGATAATTTGGCAGGGGTCGAAAATGGGCACAACACCGGAAACAGCCATTTTAGTACACTCCTATAAACGTTTCAAGATTAGGGCTTATAGTTTTAGTGCTGAAACGCTTTGTGGCCTACTCTTAGAGCAAAATTTAGGATTGACACGCCCATTATTTTTTACGATTTCTCCTACAACACGGCGAGTTAGATAAGCTATGGTTATTTATTTTATTTATGTTTTGTGAATATGGGCCCTGGTGTGTGCAGTTCACTGGTTTCACAGACAAGGCTTAAGCCATAGTCCCAGACTAAAATGTATGTCTGTTCTGTTTTAACGGTAAAACTTACACTGACATATCTTAAAATATGTTAGTACTATTGATTTGTCTCAAGATGCACACCAGTAATGTTTTTTTTAAGGCACGTTTAGAAAAGATAGGCTACTTAAATGTCCTAATTGAACTATGGGCACTTATCTGTTGTTAGTCAGCTTTTATGTGGCAGATTATGCATGGATTTCTGGAAAGTCCCAATACCAAAACCTTAGGACTCATAACTAAATCTTACTCCTTTTTTCCCATCTGAATTGCATGCAGGAAATGTGGAGAAATGTAATGCACATGAACTACACTGCACTACTCTAACAATTAGAACACAATGTTTCTGCTTATATTATAGGACAGGCTTTCATTTAATGTGTACATTGTTTCAATTTACAAAGCCAGTACTTGGAGTTGAAGTTTGAATTACGTTTATTATGATAAGAAAGTAAACATAAATGCATCCTGGACAACAACATATACCTACCATGGTCTTTGTTAAGTGGAAGTACAGTATATGATATAGTTTATACCTAAGTATTCATCTGAACAGTGCAGAGTATTTATCAGGATTACAAGTCATTTGATTTTTTAGTTTACTTAATGAAGCCATTAACTATTATTTATAGTCACTTTTAGCTGACATGTTAAATACTTACTTGATTCAGATCTGCATTTTATGTATAAAATGACCCATGGCCCTCAATTTGTCCTTCTCTGGTATGGCATAGGCTTTCCAAAAGCTGCCATTATCTCTACACTGGAACTCCCTCAGGCTGTTCTTCAGGCAGTCTGTGATGTGATTTAACTCATCTCAGCCTGTCTCATATACTGTTGCCTTTGCTCTTATCGCTCATATAAAGCCACACACTCTCACTTACACACACAGCCTTAATGGCCATATTTAAGCGGTGCTGTATCTGTTTGCAACAGGCCTTAAACGTGAGGGAAGCGATCAATGTTTGAATAGATATGTTGGACGTAATCTTCTTTTTTCTATCACATACTTTTTGTAATGCCATTTCTTGCTTTGAATCTTTTGAATAACTATTAAGGAATATTACAGTAATCACTGTTAGAAATAAATCCTGTCATTGTAATCAGACCTATTTTTTTTAAGCCATGGCATTGATGTTCTGCTCTCATGATACATTTATGGCTTAAAATCTAATGGAATCTGACCACCATATTGGCCATACTTTGAAGAGATGGATCCAAAAGCAAAGGAGCACAATGAGGTGGGTCAGTTTCATTTACTTCAACAAGCCAATGACATTCAATGTCTTTTGAAAACAGTCCATTGGATGCATTTCTCATCAAAGCAGCCACAAACCCATGGGGACAATCATCACATTTGTTCTGGTGATTCATTTTACTATTAATATCTAACACAGGGCTGGTCTTAATTTTCACTCAAATCTGGACGTGAAAGGCACCCTGAAGGATGACACGGCACAATCATGTATCATTTACACTGACACACTAGAATATACGCAATCATCTCTCAAAAATCCCTTAACTGTGAAACCCATTTGCACTGTTTACTCAGCTGGTTCCTTAAGAACTGGTTCTGTGACTCATTTGACTTGCTTAAGTATATTTGTCTGGTTCAGCATTTGCTTTCTATTTCCCATGTATTTGTGTATTTTCCATATATATCTGCTAATAGTTTTCATTTATTTATTTATTTGTTTGTGATCGGGAATGACACTAGCCCTAATTTTGTATGTTGGACATGTTCCATAAGTGAATGGAATAAAATCTGGATTTGCTTCAGATGGATTTCTAGGATTCTTGGCCAGGTGTTCTTTGAAGTCTTGGAAGTCTACCCTGAGGTAACTGGGGCTTGGCTTTAGATTTATAGCGATTTGTTTTAGCATGGCAGGTTAAAGCTATAGGGTCCTGGTTCTGCTTAGGACGGTAACTGTCTGTGTCTGGTACTCTTCAGCCTGCATAGAGACAGACTCCTTCATCAGGTGCACCCATGGTGCATTATCTGTCTCTGCTGGCATGAAATCTTAGAACTCTGCTCTGTGAAATCTTTAGTTTACCTTGGCTCCCAAATATGGGACTCTGCTCCAGCAAGAGAAGCTGTCTTTAACTCGTTCCCAATCAAATGATAGTGGATTAAACTTTCAGACTACATTCCGTACCTAAGCTGTGAACAAAAAATTAGATTTCCTCTCCTTCATCAGGCTGTCATAGTGTCTAATGCTAATACAGTATTAATGTATTGTAATGTACTGTATCCACACCAATTGCCTTCATCTGCTTAGCAGACTTCCAGTATAGTATTCTTCCTTAGCAAACCTTTTCTGTTGTATTTCTAATAACTATTGATCACAACAAATTATATTATTGTATAATATAGTATATTCTATATGTATTATTAGCTATAGTAGCCATGATGTTTTAGGATATGATAAAAAAAACATTACATTATAGTGATGAGTTACAGAAGCTTTAACTACCTTTAGTGTAAAGGTGGATCATATCAATATTTTGTATTAATCAAGACCAATTTTGTGCTTTTTTTAATACATTGTGCTGCACCATAAGTTGCAGTGGTAACCGAGGCTAAATGCAGAAGTATCAGTGCAGTGCAACCATTTAACAACAAAATCAAGACTTGCTAGGTTCTTTCACCTTGGCGCATAGAATTTGGAGCTAGTAGAATTGGATTGTTATCCATATATGATCATTTACTTAAATCAGTATGACTTTTTTTCTTTGAAGAAAAAGGGCATATTTTCCATTAAATGAAAGTGAACAGGAATTCAGTTAGTTTTACACATTTGGTATCATGAGTTAACGCATTTACTGGAAATCGAACCCATGAATTTGGCATTGTTAGTGCCATGTTGTATTGTTGGAGCTATAGGAAAGCCTTTTCAAGGCGCATGTGCTATAGTCTTCTGAAGCCAATCAATAACACTAAAATTTAAATCACTATTTACTTTAACTATTCTTCTCCTCCTCATAATTATAAAAATGTACAAACCCGATTCCAAAAAAAGTTGGGAAACTGTACAAATCGTGAATAAAAACAGAATGCAATGATGAATATTTTATTCAGAATACAACATAGAAGACATATCAAATGTTTAAACTGAGAAAAAATTATAATTTTAAGGGAAAAATAAGTTGATTTTAAATTTCATGGCATCAACACATCTCAAAAAAGTTGGGACAAGGCAATAGGAATGGGAATGTTGTCCCATTCTTGTCTAATACAGGCTTCTAGTTGCTCAACTGTCTTAGGTCTTCTTTGTCGCGTTTTCCTCTTTATGATGCGCCAAATGTTTTCTATGGGTGAAAGATCTGGACTGCAGGCTGGCCATTTCAGTACCCGGATCCTTCTTCTACGCAGCCATGATGTTGTAATTGATGCAGTATGTGGTCTGGCATTGTCATGTTGGAAAATGCAAGGTCTTCCCTGAAAGAGATGACGTCTGGATGGGAGCATACTGTATGTTGTTCTAGAACTTGGATATACACCTTTCAGAATTGATGGTGCCTTTCCAGATGTGTAAACTGCCCATGCCACACGCACTCATGCAAAACCCATACCATCAGAGATGCAGGCTTCAGAACTGAGCGCTGATAACAACTTGGGATGTCCTTGTCCTCTTTAGTCCGGATGACAAGGCGTCCCAGTTTTCCAAAAAGAACTTCAAATTTTGATGCGTCTGACCACAGAACAGTTTTCCACTGTGCCACAGTCCATTTTAAATGAGCCTAGGCCCAGAGAAAACACCTGCGCTTCTCGATCATGTTTAGATATGGCTTCTTTTACCTATAGAGTTTTAGCCGGCAACGGCGAATGGCACGGTGGACTGTGTTCACTGACAATGTTTTCTGGAAGTATTCCTGAGTCCATGTTGTGATTTTCATTACAGTAGCATTCCTGTATGTGATGCAGTGCCGTCGAAGGGCCCGAAGATCACGGGCATCCAGTAGGGTTTTCCGGCCTTGACCCTTACGCAAAGAGATTGTTCCAGATTCTCTTAATCTTTGGATGATATTATGCACTGTAGATGATGATAACTCCAAACTCTTTGCAATTTTTCTCTGAGAAAATCCTTTCTGATATTGCTCCACTATTTTTTGCAGCAGCATTTGGGGAATTGGTGATCCTCTGCCCATCCTGACTTCTGAGAGACACTGCCACTCTGAGAGGCTCTTTTATACCCAATCATGTTGCCAATTTACCTAATAAGTTGCAAATTGGTCCTCCAGCTGTTCCTTATATGTACATTTAACTTTTCCGTCCTCTTATTGCTACCTGTCCCAACTTATTTTGGAATGTGTAGCTCTCATGAAATCCAAAATGAGCCATTATTTGGCATGACATTTCAAAATGTCACTTTCAACATTTGATATGTTATCTATATATTATTGGAATAAATATAAGTTTATGAGATTGTCAAATGATTCCATTCCTTTTCTTTTTTATCACAATTTGTACAGTGTCCCAACTTTTTTTGGAATCGGGTTTGTACATATGTGTGTATTTACTACAAAAATGGTGTACTGAAATTATTTAACACCAAATGCCATTGGTTGTCATCAGCATCAGTCCTAATGCAGTGCCTCTTAATACAGCAGAGTACAGTACAATAATGTTTAAGACACCCCCTCAACTATGTATGTATCTATGTATTTATATATATATTTTTTTATTTATTCTGGAAAAATTAATTAATAACATCTTAAAACATTTATATAATGAATATACCTTTTTCTAGGTATTCCAAAATCTAAAATGTTGTAATCGGGCAGAAATTATGATTCAGGGAATAACAAATGTCCTTTTCAATATTGTAGACAATGGAATCAAAAAGATTTCCTTGCAATCAAAAAGGTTAAGAGCCACCAGTCTGATGTTTGATGCCTTGCAGCTACAGTCATTTAATTGAGAGCTAGTGTGGGATACAGTGAAAATTTTCTGTGAATAATGACTTGACCATCACTCTGTTCTTCACACAATGCAATCATTTGACTTCAGAAGAGATAGCACACAACGCATATGGACCACTTTTATGGTGCTTTTTTCTGAGCTTGACAGCCTCAGCCCACATTCACTATCATCAAATTCACACTTCCATAAGAAAGAAAATCGCACAGTTTTAAAACACGAGGCTGAGTAAATTTTCATTTTTCAGTAAACAACCCCTTTAGGTTTACCGTAAACTCATGGCAGATTTGACCTAATTCAGCCAGGATAAAAAGATATTCATATAGGAACATACAATCAAAAAACACACATGCACCACATAAAAGTCACATTCCAATGGAAAAACATGGGTAACTGCTTCCTCTTGCTGCAGCAAGGGCTAAATTGAAATTCTAATTTTGGTCTCATCCCCTGCCCTCCTCAAAGAAAACGATTATCTTTTTATCTGGCCAGCACTGTGAACCAAACTAGAGTGCCAAAGGCGGGTTCAAAGACTCATTGCAGCTGTGAAGGACAGATGGACATTGCAGCGATTAAATACTATAATAGACTTTTCTGCTATTCGTATGCCAGCATTCTAGTACAAAAACTGCACGGAAATTTTTTTTAAGCAGTAAAATCATTAGGGATGAATGGAGGCCACCTACCATTTTCCAGTGTAAATGTTTGGGGACTCTCTCTCCCTGACTTATTTATTTTCACATTTATTTTCACATGAGGCACAGTGACACAGTATAGAAACCAACAGTAGGGTATTAAAACATTTCTGGATCTGGATCAATTCTGTGTTCGTTGTTCTGATATATGTGCTTGCCGAATGGCTCTTCGTTAAACATACAGATCAAATACAGAGTTTGTTTATGACTTCTAATCATATATGACTTCTAATCATAAAAATGAAAATGCTGTCATTTACCCACCCTCTATTTATACTAAAGTTACAGTTTGCAGATTGTTGTATATTGTTAGATCAGTCCAGACCATAAATGCCTATAACTTGGAAGCATCATCTCATGTTCTCTGAAATTCCAGTGAAGTTTTTCATTTAGGATGAAAGCTAAAATCAGATAGACTTCTAGGTTTGACTTGCCACATGGATCTGATACACTGTCATCATCAGGATCATCCATTTCCAGTAACTCTCTCACATGCGACTGCTCTCTGATCCAATTACTCTAATGAATATTCCATTTGGCTTACTTATTGTTTTTGTAGCAGGCTATATCATGTTTAAGCTTCTTTAATGTATTATTCTGTTTTTGTAATGTCTCTTTATAATGGAAGTAGTGGGCTTTTTAACAGCCTGTTCTGATGAGAGACACTGTGGGGGAGGCACACTCTCTCTGTGTGTGTGTGTGTGTGTGTGTGTGTGTGTGTGTGATGAAGAAAAGGAGGGTGGGGGGTACTGATATCTGTCACTCGAGGCCTTTCTTCTCTGAGCCTCTGAAGGCAGAGGCCCTTTGGAGAGAAGAATTCACAGGAGAATAACCGTTCAAAGCCAAGAAGCGCCATGATGGTCTTCCTCCAGATTCAGAGACATTTGAAAAGTTCACACAAACTGTGATGCTGCCATTGGGAAACGTTTTTAACACACACAACGCTCTGGTGTGCTTCAGTCTGCGACTCGCTGTTTTTATCATAAAGAGGAGGGCAGGAGAGGAGGAAAAAGCGGCAGAGAGGAAGAGGGCGTGAGGGAGAGACGGACAGAGAGTAATAAAGAGAACTGAAAAAGCAGAAAAAGACAGATTAGAAGAAAAGGCAAGCTGTGACCCCAGCAGCTCTTACTATAAAGGCTGCTCACTGTCATTCTTTTTGAAATCTCTTTTAACTCAAATAATCAGTACCCTCAAAGGGAAAAGTTGCATACCACGTGATTCCCTTCAACATCCAAGTCTCTCTGCCTAGACATATGTCCTTATTGGTACCAAAATATGGCACAAAGACAATATAGTGCCTCGCACACATGAATCATTTGATTCATTCAAAAGTCCAAAATAAACTCGGATAAGCCTGAGGTTGACTGACTGAATCGTTGCTAATAAAATTTCATAATAATGCAAGTTTCAGTAGTGTGAACAAAATGTGCCACAAAATCCAATTTTTGATTTCAGGAAAAAACCGGTTGACCACAGATGTAACTACATCTCATGAATTATTCTCTTATTGTGACTTTTCCTATTAACATCAATATTTGTGAAATGTATTCCATCTAAATTTTTTTAAGGTTTAATTACTTTTTTCTGTTTAAAAGAGGGAGGGGGGGTATAGAGGATTCTTACATATTTAGCTTTGTTGAGTTAATTTTATTGCTTTTGTTTTGAAGAGTTAATTTAATCTGCACATAATTTCATGCTGCACAAAAATTGTTATGATAAAGATTTGCTTGCTTGATTGATTCGATAGAATCAATAGCGATAATGTATTCATATGATCTACCATTATTATAAAGGGGCAGTTGTGGCCTAATGGTTATAGAGTCAGACTTGTAACCCAAGGAATTTGGGTTCGAGTCTTGGTACCGGCAGGGATTGTAGGTGGGGGGAGTGAATATACAGTGCAATACCATGACTGACTCAATACCATAGCTGCATCCCAATGTGAAGGGTGTGCACTTCGAAAATCGCATTTGAAGGCTGATGGCATCACCGTGGTGCGATGAAGGCTGTGTAATTCAAAAGCAACTTCAAGGGTGAGAGTTCTGTGGTGGCCGAGGAATTCACATTTAAACGTAAGTATTGTGTTTTAATTTACTCAAATACTTAGCAAAACAAAGGCAGTTTTTTTTTCTTTTTAAAGAACTTTAAAAATGTTACCACTGCACGGCTTCATTTGTTAGATGGTCTGAGACAAAACTTCTAATATTTCAATTGTTTTAGGGAGCAATGAGCAGACAGCTCAATTTATTAAAATGAGGGATTAAAAAAGGACCATTTATTTACCGGGGGCCAAAAACTCGGCCAGCGTGGCTTGGAAAAGGCAATGACCCATTTGTAATATTTCCACAGGCTCTCTTGTGTATTAACTATTAGCTGTCACTCTACACAAAGCCCACAAATAATAAGACAACCAGAATATAAGGTAATATTCTTTCACTTTGTTGTGTTTTTGTAGTGCTGTCATGCAAGATATGTCTACAAATGTTTTAACCAAACGTCAGTATTTTGTATACATGTCCTGCTGTGTCATATTTTCTAATGTTAAGATTGCAGCCCTGTCTTAAAATTTTTCATAAGTGTTTCCATTTTCTCTTGTTTTAGGACAATTCTGGAGAAAATGGGTCTGCTGGGGAAAGACTTAAAAAATACAAAGTAAGCAAATTAATACACACATTTTTGCTGAAATTCATTGTGCTGTTGTTGTTAACAGGCATGGTTTATTTGCTCTGCCTTAGTATTGAAAGTGTCCTGGGACAGGTGAGGGAGTGAGTGAGTGAGCTACTCAGGGAGGACATAAAATTCCAGAGAGACAGAGGAGAGAAGAGCACAGGAGAGCAGGGAGAGACTGTTTTCTCTTCTTGAGAGAATGGTTAACAAATCAATTATTAACTATTCTCTCAAGAAGAGAAAACAGTGGAAAAATGGGTACATTAACATTTTTCGATATCTTAATTTTTTTTTTTTTTTTTGTAATTTTTTTAAAGGTCACTTTGTCACCTCCCCATAAACAACCTAATTTCTGTATAGTTATTTTTGTAGAACTGAATAAACCACATGCCAGCCAGAAAAGAAACACCAGGGTATGGATTGTGACACCCTATCTGTGTTGCCGTTCACTTCTCCGAAGATCCAGCAGCATTGTCAGGGCCTCCCTGCTCAGCCGAAAATCAGGCAGTGTGTCAAACTTGTTAAAAAACTGTCCAGCACTGGCACATTCAGGTTTATCCTGCAGTACAGAGGTCTGGTCTGATTTAGGGAAAGAAAGAAAAGAAAAATTGTTTAGAGCTATATTGGTAGAAGAAATATTGAGATACTTTAGTTAACTACTTTTAGTAACTACTAATACCACATTGGGGAAAACTACTAGTCATATTTAAAACCTTAGTTGCAGGGATAGTTCACCCCCCAAAAAATCTGTAAAATTACTGAAAATTCTGTAATCATTTACTCACCTTCAAGTGAAAGTATTATCTTGTATACTCCAATATACTTAAAGGGTTAGTTCACCCAAAAATGAAAATTAGCCCATAAATTACTCATCCTCAAGTCATCCTAGGTGTATATGATTTTCTTCTTTCAGAAGAATCCAGTCGGGAGTTATATTAAAAATGGTCTTTGATCTTTCAAGCTGTTTAATGGCACTCAGCGGGTGTTGCATGCATCCGTCCAAAATAAGTTAAATAAAAAGCGCCCATCCATAAAGTGTCTCACACGGCTCCGGGGGGTGAGCAAAGGCCGCCTGTAGCGAATCGATGCGTTTTTGTAAGAAAAATATCCATGTTCAAAACTTAATAATCACTTTAATGCATAGCTTGCGCCAACAGCTGTACACAGAAGCAGCTTCGGGCGGATGACGTATGAGTTCAGCGTTGCGCATGCGCCGGTGAGTCTCGTGAAAACCAACATTTGTTAACAGGAGCAAAGGAAGCAAAGTTTCCTTACTTTAGCAAAGGAAAACCAATCTCCTCTTGGCTTATATCGAAATCCTCTGACATTCTTCTTTACAAATCCTCGTTTTGTACTTCTAATAAGTGACCGTTGTTTTGTTTTGATCTCTCCCCTGCGCATCCGCATTCGTCACTTCTGAGCGGCGCATGCGCAACACCAGGACTCATACGTCATTCCCCCGGAACTGCTTCTGTTTTACAACAGTGAGCGCAAGCTAATAAGTGATTATTAAGTTTTGAATATAGATATGTTTCTTACAAAAACGCATAGATTCGCTACAGGAGGCCTTTGTTCACCCCCTGGAGCCGTGTGAGACATTTTTTTATGCATGGGCGCTTTTTATTTAACTTCTTTTGGACTGATGCAGTGCAACACCTGCTGACTGCCATTAAACAGCTTGGAAGATCAAAGACAATTTTTAATATAACTCCGACTGGATTCGTCTGAAAGAAGAAAGTCATATACAACTAGGATGACTTGAGGGGGAGTAATTTATGGGCTAATTTTCATTTTTGGGGTGTGAATAACCTTGGTATTGAGTGTAAAAGTAAAGGTATGTACAGTATTGTTCTGAAATCAACTATTTGTATTCTTCACTATATCTCCTATATTCCTAATGGCAATTTTCGGATTTTTTTATAACTACACATTTTATTAACATCTTCTCCAGAATCAGGCAGAAGGAAAATGACGTATATTTGATAGTTCTATGGCTCTGTATTAAATGCGATGCTCAGTTAGCACTGGCATCATCCAGATACTTATTATACTGGCGCTGAATGAAAAACACACATATACCATTGTCGCAATCGTGCATGCATTGTCTTCACATCTTTTATTAAGCTTAGCTACAGCGATAACTGAATGCTTTTGTCCATATTAGGTATTTCCTGTCACGTCATAAATTATGAGTTTTGGACTTTCTACATGAGCACGCCCTCTGGCTTGGAGCATGATAATCAAATACGCCCAGTGGGATTTTTTATAGAAAGATTAAAAATACGTGAGAAAAAAGGGAAAATAATTAAACAGGATGATAGCAGGATAGAATGGTCAAATACGTCAGAATCCTGGGAAAAACGGTTTGAAAGGTATGCCTCTCGCACCATTGCTATGCGACAGGAGTGGTAATCGGGAACCCCTGGTGGCGTAATCAGGAAATCCTGCAAAGGCAGAGCGTCCTTCATGCACTTCAAAGTGCGCACCCTTCACTTTGGGACGCAGCTCATGACTGAGGTGCCCTTGAGCAAGGCATTGAACCCCCAGCTGCTCCCCTGGCGCTGCAGCAAACATGGCTGCCCACTGCTCTGGGTGTGTGTTCACTACTGTGTGTGTACTTGGATGGGTTAAATGCAGAGCACAAATTCCGAGTATGGGTCACCATACTTGGCCACACGTCACGTCACACTCATAATTCAGTTGTTCAATTAATGTGTCAAAATAGATTTAAATAGCATGTTTGATTTACTATTTTTACATTAATGACACTTCATGATATCAGATGTATTTTATATATTCAACAAAAACAGATGGCCGTTGGGATAGGTTTACCCGGGGAAACTTCATGCTCCAGGCTATCTTACCCCAGTAGTGGAGTAAATATCTTTGCGTGAAATAAGACACAAGGCTTGCTTCATGAATTTTTACCATTGGGGACAGATCTGTTCGTCCCTGCGCTGTTATCATCACCTTTCAGATGGACATTTTCCAGTTCTTATAGCTCAAAGCACCGCTTTAATTCCCAGGGGGCAGATGATCAAAACCCTTGATTATCAAATATCCTCTTATAGTCCAGGTATGAGTCGGCCTACAGAGCCTCTTTGTCATTCTGACTTTCTTTTAAGTTTCTTGGTGAGCCCTACATCATGCTACAAGGTGGAAGATTCTGATAAATGTCTACACCAAAGTCCAGATGGCTGCAGTTAAGGCCGATTACTGATCAGCCATTATTTCCTCTTTAGCGCTGTTGGACATCCCAAATTATGCATGTAATTTCCCTCTCTCTAAAGCCCCTGGATTGAGATTGAATAGGTGTGGCTTAATTGTTCACAGGAGCTAAAGGAACATATAAAGCAGATGAGAAGCTTAGGTTCAGCGTGGGGCCTTTCGTCAGTGTGCCGCTCGGTTCTGTGTATGGCAGCAGAAGGCAGGGGTCTGTTCGTTCTGTCACCAGAGACATGAGGAGCCAAAGCTTCAAAGCATCTCTGTAATCTGCCAGGAAGTGACTGTCTAACCGACGTGCCGTCCCGGCCAAGAGCGGCGCACACACACGCACACACACACATACACACTAATGAAACTGAGATAAAGGGATCATTCTCACAGCAAGCACTGGCTGTTCTGATAAAATCAGAGGGAAAATGGAAAATCAGTGGGGTTGTGCTTTTCTGTCATTATTTCATGTCTTATAGGATGTTTCTTCAAGAAGTCCCTAGCAGATAAACAAAGTATCCAGGATTTAATTTGTGCGTGCTGCAATATGTTGTTTCATGCTTAGACATGAAAGGAATTTATTTCAGGGCTGATGTAAGTCTCATTCACTAAGCATGTGTATGTACATATTTGTGTTTAAAATCTGTGTATGAATGTTTTCATGCAAAAAACTGAATATACATTTTAGCTAAAATGTATTCTCAATTTATAATGAAATTATATATACACACAAAAACACATACACTGCTGTTTAATGTGTTTTAAAGAATGTGTTTTAAGTCTCTTATGCTGATCAAGGCTGCATTTATTTGATCAAAAATATAGAAAAAACAGTAATATTGTGAAATATTATTACAATTTAAAAAACCTGTTTTCTAATTTAATGTATTTTAAAACAATTTATTCCTGTCATGCAAAGCTGAATTTTCAGCAGTCATTACTCCAGTCTTCAGCGTCACATGATCCTTCAGAAGTTATTGTAATATGCTGATTAATTATCAATGTTGGAAACAATGTTGTGCTGCTTAATTTTTTTTCTACTTTTGGAACCTGTGAAACATGCTTTGATGAATAGAAAGCTAAAAGGATTTTTATTAAAACAAACACTACTGTTCAAAAACTTGTTTGAACAATAGTGTTTGTCAGGTCATGGAATGTCTGAAATGTGACATCTGTAATCTGGTGATTGTCGATGTTGATTGATCAAGATTAAACTGTGCATGCTCTATTTATCCATTAAGATACAAATTTAAGTTTATAAAGATGTCTAATCTTATATATAAAAGTTATCCATTCACCCAGCTATCCATTCTCTCTGATTCCTCTTCAGATAGAACATTAGTGAGCGATACTCAGGAGAGCATAGACTTGTCTGACTTTACTAAACCTTTCCTTGTGGCTGCCTGTCAACTGAAATCAGGGGACTTGTTAACAGCAAGTAGACCACGTTCTACAGGAAGCGTACATGGGGGCTGATTTCCCCTGAGCATCTGACAGATGAATGGACCCACAGCAGCCTGTCAAACACCTTCATTTCTTCTGCTGTCAAGGTTTGAGATTTTGTAGCTACATTTTAAAAGCCAGTTCTCTTAAAAGGGAACAGGTAGGCCTACTTGTTTAAATAAGAGAACACCACACATCACCAGGTGCCTGGAAAATCTCTAAAATTGTTACTGCATATCAAAATAAAAAAGTTATCACTAAACTAGGTATCACTAAACTGCATATTTATTGTCCTGGGCATAGCATGAGCGGACTGTCAGAGACTGGAATACAGGAAAAAGCATTCCAGACTCCTTTATCAATGACCATGACTAATACACACAAACCAGTAGACCACAGTGACATGCTGCTGTAGTGAGTCTCCCGCAACTTACACATCTCATCCAAATGGCTTTAATTTATGACGGCAGTTATATTTGAACTTGGAAACAGAGGAAAAAAACTGTATACCTTGATCAAACAAAGTCTCTGTAATATATCTTTTAAAGTTTTAATGCTTATGAACATTTGAAATACAGAATTTAACAGATTATGACTTTATAACTCCAAAAAGGCTATTTGTGACCCTGGAGCACAAAACGTCCCAGGTTACGTTATGTAACAGGTTACCTCGACGTGGGAACGAGACGCTGCGTCAGAAATGCTAGGGGAATGCCTTCAGTGATACCAAGCTCTGAATCATATGTGTGTAATCAGTCGAATCAATGGGCAGGACGTCAGAGGCGGGTGACGTCATGACCAGGAAGCTTTAAAAGCACGTGAGGTGCAGCCGGCGCTAGCTCTTAGGAGTGAAGCAAGCTCTAGTGGATGGCGGAAAGGAGGGCCCTGAGACGCAGCATCTCTTTCCCTTCAGGGAACCATGGTTACATACGTAACCTGGGACGTTCCCCTTCAGGAACTCGAGCTGCGTCGGAAATGCTAGGGGAACGAGATGTCCATGCCGCCAGACTTGCAAATCCCTGCCTTGTGTGGAAGAGCACAGCTATGGCAAGAGAACAGAGAGGCCTGGAGCGGCTCGCAAATCTAGGTCATAGAACCCAACGAATGTGAGGGGCGTAGACCATCCCACAGCGTTGCAGATGTCCTGCATAGACACAACTGCCAAAAAGGCCTTGGAGGCCACCACACTTCTAGTAGAATGAGCCTTGACACTTAAAGGCGAAGGGAGATCAGAGGACTCATAACAGAAGGAGATGGCATCCACTATCCACCGACTGAGGGTCTGCTTGGAAGCAGGATGACCTCTATTAGGGGGACCATAGCACACAAGCAGTTGGTCCGCCTTTCTCCACAGGGCAGCTCTGTGTACGTAAGCATCCAGTGCTCGCACTGGACACATACAATTAAGCCTCTGCTGGTCGGGCTCCCTAAAGGGAGGAGGATAAAAAGCCTGGAGTACGAAAGGCCATGGTGTAGAGGAGGGGACCTTAAGGACATACCCCGCACGAGGGTACAAAAAAGCTTTGGCCAGACCGGGTGCAAAGTCGAGATAGGAAGGGGCCACAGAAAGGGCCTGCAGATCCCTAACTCTCTTTAGAGAAGATATAGCTAAGAGAAACATAGTCTTTAACGTAAGAAGACGATCTGATATATCCTCGATAGGCTCAAAGGGAGGCCTACATAGAGCTTCTAGCACCACAGCGAGGTCCCAAAGAGGGACACGAGATCTTACCTGAGGCCTCAGCCTCATCACACCGCAGAGGAAACGTGTAACCAGGGGGTCCTTGCCCACTGAGTGACCATCAAGAGGGGCGTGGTAGGCCGCTATAGCCGCCACGTAGACCTTCAAGGTGGAGTAGGTCAACCCTGTGGAGAATCGGGCCTGCAGGAACTCCAGAGCTGTACCAAACGGGCAGTTAACTGGGTCGAGCTGGCGGTCTCCGCACCATGAAGTGAAGAGCCTCCACTTCAGGGCGTACAGTTTCCTCATTGAGGGAGCTATAGATTGGAGAGGATGGTCTCAACAACCTCGTTTGAGAGACCAGAGGCTATGAGTTGTGCCCCCTCAGGGGCCACACCCACAGCTTCCACAACTCTGGGCGGGGGTGAAAGATCATACCCTCCGCCTGTGAGAGGAGATCTCTCCTGACGGGAATCTCCCATGGAGTGCCGTCGAGGAGAGAAATCAGGTCCGAGAACCATACTCGGCCCGGCCAGAACGGGGCTACTAGCAATAGACGGCCCCCGTCCCGACGCACTCTCTCTAGAACTCCCGGGAGCAGAGCGATCGTGGGAAAGGTGTACAGACGAAGCCTCGGCCAAGTCTGTACCATAGCATCCAGCCCCAGTGGAGCTGGATGAGTCAGAGAGAACCAGAGGGGACATTGCAATGTCGTCTGAGTCGCAAACAAGTCCACCTGAGCCTGGCCAAAAACTCTCCATATCTGCTTAACCAACTGGAGTGAAGCCTCCATTCCCCGGGCCTCAGCCCCAGTCTCATCAGGATGTCTGCTCCCTGATTGAGATACCCAGGGATGTAAACTGCTCTAAGAGAAAGAAGCTTCCCTTGGGCCCACACAAGGATCCGTTGCGCCAGCTTGTATAAGGGGCGCGAACGCAGACCTCCCTGGTGGTTGATATAAAAGACCACCGCTGTGTTGTCAGTGCGCGGCAACACATGGCGATCTCTTAGGTCTGGAAGAAAGTGTTTGAGGGCTCGAAACACGGCCAGCATCTCCAGGCAATTGATGTGCCACGTGAGATGGCGACCACTCCACAGACCACGGGCAGGGTGGCCACTCATGACTGCTCCCCAACCGGTGAGGGACGCATCTGTGGAGAACCCCTTGGTCTTGAGCCACCACTGTAGGGGTCTCATGTACAGCAGGCCAAAAGGTATCACGTTGGACGCCGCTGCCATCAGACCCAGCAGCTTTTGAAACTGCTTGACAGTGAGTGACCGGCCTTCTCTGACTCCCACAACTGCAGTGAGGATCGACTCGATCCGAGCAGGAGACAAACGTGCCTGCATTGTGGTAGA
This sequence comes from Sinocyclocheilus anophthalmus, assembly GCA_018155175.1. Classification (NCBI taxonomy): domain Eukaryota; kingdom Metazoa; phylum Chordata; class Actinopteri; order Cypriniformes; family Cyprinidae; genus Sinocyclocheilus; species Sinocyclocheilus anophthalmus. Next base: position 891,545 of record JADLZN010011777.1, read on the forward strand.
ATCCCACACCACACCTAAATAAGTGGCTCTCTGTAGTGGAGAAAGAACACTCTACTTGGAGTTTAGTCTTAACCCCAGCTCTCTCAAATGGGCGAGGACGACATCTCGATGCCGAACCGCCATCTGCCCTGATTGAGCTAATATCAACCAATCATTGATGTGGTTGAGTATGCGGATGCCCTGGAACCGCAGAGGAGCCAGGGCAGCATCCACACACTTCGTGAAAGTACGGGGTGAGAGTGCTAGGCCGAAGGGAAGGACCCGATATTGGTAAGCTTTGCCCCTGAAAGCAAACCTCAGGAACTTCCTGTGATGAGGAAGGAAGGAGATATGGAAATATGCATCTTTTAGATCGATCGTGACAAACAAGTCCTCGGACCTGATCTGAAACACGACCTGTTTGACAGTGAGCATTTTGAACTTCAGACGCATGACTGAGATCTAAAATTAGACGCAACCCTCCATCCTTCTTTGGAACAATGAAGTACTGGCTGTAAAACCCGGACTCTCTGTTGCGTCGAGGGACCACCTCGGTGGCCTCCTTCCTCAAAAGAGTAACTACATCTGTTCCATGACCAGAGCCTGCTCGGGGCCCACTACTGTGAGAAAAACCCCTTTGAAAGGCAGCGGCGGAGCGCCGAACTGAATGCGATAGTCTTTTTCTACAGTCTGCAGGACCCAATGAGATACATTTGGCAGTAGTTTCCACGCTGCTAAATAATCTACTAAGGGAACCAGTCTCTTGAGACTGGCCTCTGGTGTATTTGGAGATGCTAGCTGGGTGCCCTGAAGCGGCGGACCGGCAGGAGATCGCCGAGCTAGCTGCTTGAGAGAACCCCGAAGGGGTGGCGAGGCTGTCGGCTCCGCTACGTTCCCGGGCGTAAAATACCGAGAGAAATCTTCGCTGGAAACCGCTGCGCCCTGGAACACTGGCAGGGTTGGCAGAACAGTTTCCTGAGGGCGCTGAGGAGAGACGGACACCGTGTAATGCAGTGTAACCCGCTCTTCCCCAGTAGGGGCCACCCTCAGCAGTCCTGGATTTAAGTCTGTCAGATCGGGCCTCGCCTTAAAAGCCCCCGTCTTAGAGCGCCGCCGTCCTCGGTCCCGCTGCGGGGGAGCGCGAGAGGCAACGCTCTGTTTTTGGACCTCCCTATATGAGGAGCTGGTACAAGGCCGGGGCTGCTCCTGCCCAGCAGCCCCCAGAGCTATAGAACGGCGAGGGAGAAACCACTGGAATGACGCCGCCTGTTTACGAGCCTCCTGGTATCTGTCGACAACGGACTCGACGGCATCGCCGAACAGACCAGAAGGCGCAAACTGGGCATCCATAAGGCAGACCCTGTCCTTCTCTTTCATATCGGACAGGGTCAACCATAAATGCCTCTCCGCTGCCACCAGAGCTGCCATGGACCGCCCAATAGCACGGGCGGTCTCCTTGGTGGCGCAAAGAGCTAAATCAGCGGTTCTCCTTAGTTCTAAGATATCATCTGCTTTAACTTGCTCGCCTTCATCTAGCTCTTTTAGCAGGTCAGCTTGGTACGCCTGTAACACTGACATAGTGTGTAGACACGCACCAGCCTGACCCGCTGCCGAGTAGCCTTTGCCCACCAGCACTGAAGTGGTTCGCAGCGGCTTGGAGGGCAAGACCGGAGCCTTCAGAGATGGCATCACGCCGGGTGACAGATAGCTCGCAAGCGTCTGCTCTACCCGGGGCATCGCTCTGTAACTGCATTCACTCAACCCCGTCACATTTCCATAGTAATCAGAGGCGGGGACGAATAAGCGGGCCGAGAATGGTTTCTTCCACAATCTCGACACCTCGTTGTGGAGATCGGAAAAAAAACGGCAGGCTTTGGCGTGGAGGTAGCGACTTGGCCCGCAGAAAGCATTCATCGAGTTTGCTTTTCTGCGGTTCAGTCTGTTTCTCTGCGGGCCACTCAATGTTCAGCTTGGCAACCACACGTGTAACTACCTCCATTAGCTCCTCATATTGACATGCTGTTCAAAAACTTGGATTGAGGGGGCGAATCTTCGACGCTCTCCACATCAACCTCCACGGAGGAAGATAGGAGAAGCGCCGAGCCCGCTCTCCGGGGGGAAGTAGCCGCAGAGTGGGCTTCCGATCCCAGCGAGTGGGCAGTGGATCTAGCAGGTGAGGAAGAAGATAGGGACTCGCCCGGCTCCATTCCCTCCACCAGATCCAGCTGCGAACCCCACGAGTGCAGCTGCCGCTCCGCCTCGGCGGAAGCGGGGCCAGCACCGTGAGGAACGCTGGTGAAGGCTCCCTCCTCAAAGAGAGCCTTCCGGGAGCAAAGCAAACGCAGTGGCAACTGCTCACAATGCGGACAGTCGGCCCTCTCGAGAGCCGACGCCGCGTGCTCCGCTCCCAAGCAGACCACGCACAAACTGTGTGTATCCCCGCTCGTGATGTAGCGTGGGGAGGGAGGAACAGTCTGTAACGTGATCTGCTTTCGCCCTTTTTTGTCTTTAGTTTAGACATCTTTTTTCTTTTTTTCTGCTGGAGCTTATACTTTGAATGCTTGTGCAACTTTTTTGGACAGACAACAATAAATAAGACTCACAGAACATAGATCGTGACCGACACACACAGAGAGCTTTGCTGAATGACAGAAAGCTAGCGCCGGCTGCACCTCACGTGCTTTTAAAGCTTCCTGGTCATGACGTCACCCGCCTCTGACGTCCTGCCCATCGATTCGACTGATTACACATATGATTCAGAGCTTGGTATCGCTGAAAGGCGTTACCCTAGCGTTGCCGACGCAGGCTCGAGTTCCGAATGGGAACACAAAACCAGTCTTAAGTCACTGGGGTAAATTTGTAGCAATAGCCAAAAAAACATAGTATGTGTCAAAATGATAGATTTTTCTTTTATGCCAAAAATCATTAGGGTATTAAGTAAAGATTATGTTCCATGAAAATACTTTAATTTCTTACCGTAAATATATTAAAACTTAATTTTTATTAGTAATATGCATTGCTAAGAACGTCATTTGGACAACTTCAAAGTGATTTTCTCAATATGTGTATTTTTTTGTACCCTCAGATTCCAGATTTTCAATAGTTGTATCTCGGCCAAAATTGGTCCTATCCTAACAAACCAAACATCAAAGGAAAGCTTGTATATTAATTATAATTAATAATAAATATATATTTACATAATATATCAATTATTCAGCTTTCATATGATGGATAAATCTCAATTTCGAAAAATGGACCCTTATGACTGGTTTTGTGGTCCAGGGTCACATATGTGTTTAAACTGAGAGCAGATTAAATGACACATTTAAGATCTAGCAATAGTGTTTGTGGAATGCTGTGAATGAACACTAGAAATGAGTTATAAAATAATAAAAAATTATTTATTGTGACTGAATTTGTGTAATAAAAGGGAAAAACTATACAGTCTGTGTAGATCTATTTGCCAAATGCATCGGAGCGTTTAACAAAGAAAAGATGTGAAAGTTTTTTTTTTTTTGTTATAAATCTTGTAAAAAATATTTATTTAAATATAATACAATGTTTATGTGCAGGCAAAGTTGACAAGTGATTGTAACACAGCAGTTAAATGTTAGATTAGTGTAGTTTAGTTTCTCTATTTATATATTTGTATTATTTAAGTGCATCTCACTAACTTAATGTTCTCCTACAATTATGGTAAATAACTGTTTTTTGCTTTTAGCTTTAATAATAAAATAATAAAGTTTTACTTTTTTTCTTTCTTTCTTTCTTTCTTTCTTTCTTTCTTTCTTTCTTCTTTTCCTTTCTTTTTTACCGTGTCTTTGTGCAGTCCCTTCAGCTCTGCTGTTCTTCTGCTGATCTTCTGTAGTGGTCTTAAATTGAATCTTGAATCTATGAGACAGACTTTAACCTCATCTGACTTTACCTCAGTTTTAAATTAGAATTGAAGATGAAGACGTCCAAGAGTGTTCAGGCCTTTACTAGTTTGCAGACTCTGTGTGTTTTTTATGTTAATTACACAGTAATTGACTCCCTACAGCAAATTCATCTAACATAATTACAGTCGAGTGAATTCACTCGACTCCTGTTGATCTAAATCTGTGCTACTGGCCACTAGCCAGTCTCTGGCTGTAATGCAGAAAAATCAGTGAATCTCTGGGTGTCAGCTGACATTCACTTATAGAAACAGCCGCTCTTGGAACTCCCCTCATTCCTGGGGAGCAGCAACAGCCATTCCAGAGTTGTGTAATTAGCTGGAGTTTAATTAAAGAGCGATTTGAAGCAGGGAGCTGAAAGGCACAATAAAGCTGCTTATAAAACAGAAATTAAATGCTTTACAAGCTCTCTATGTTGTCTTTCAAGGCTGTATTAAAATTGCAGAAACTTTACACAAAGGTTTCATGTTTCACGTCTCTCCAATATTTGCTATTAAACAGAAAATAGGCTTTATCGAAAACACAAAAGTTGTAATATATTACTGTATGAAGCCACTAAATTTGATATTGAAGTTAAATAAACAATTAACCGAGACTCACTACTGCTAATTAAACAAGTGATTTAATCATTTAAAATGTGTGTCAATATATTAAAGTGCCCCTATAATGCATTTTCGAATATTACCTTTCATGCAGTGTGTCATGTGGCTGTATGTGAACATAAACTATCTGCAAAGTTGTGAAGCCGACAGTGCACGATAAATAAAGTTATTGACTATAAAAAAAAGAGTCAGCTCGCAATCGCCTAAACGAGTCGTCAGGAATTCAAATCTTATTCTACGTCACAAAGTAGTACATTTGCATAATGTAAGCCCACATTCTACGTCGCCAACTTGCCCGCCCACAAACAGTAAAATTTCATGTGGTTAACATCATTTCGAGAAGATGTTGTATCCTACGCTGTGAGAGTAAATTTGTTCTATCACATCTTATAATTACCACAAACTTGTTAACACTTGACACTTACCACTGAGAAACGTCCTGCTCCAGTCGTGCTTGCGAATCAGTCTCTTGTCGATCAGCCACTTCAACTGTTTCATCATCAGACTCCGGCTCGAATTGGTAAGGTACAATCGATACCCTATTTTCTATGTAATGACAAGTCTGCAGGGCTGTCATTCCATCATGGTAATGGGTGTTTCGTTTCCGACACGCGCTGTGCGCAGTAGACCAATCCAGAGCCAATCTCTCTACGGCTCTGGACCAATCACGAAGGACTGCGCCATCTGACCAATCACAGCAGTGAGGGCTCACGGAAAGGAGGGGCTTAGAGACTGATTCTTCTATTCCGAGTCGTTTACGAATCATTTAGAAATTAGGTAAAATTAAATCTATTTTTTGAGAAAACTAACGTGTTTTTTGACCTTGCATGCATGTAAACCTGTTTTAGGAGACTCATAAAACAATATTAGCAACCTTAAAAATGGCATAATAGGGGCACTTTAAGACAATTTGAGCGAGGCAATTCATATTTTATTAAGCACAATAGCTTTTGAATTCACTTGCACAAGAGCTTTGCAATTATTTATTTATTGAATAATAGAATCTGTGGTTTCTTTCTAGCTCACTTCCTGTGCAGCGTCACTCCATGGCTTCAGGAATCATAACAGATTCAGAAACACAGGGACTATGTAAACGCACTCCCACATGCATTGTCGTGCGTGTGAGATAATTGCATTACTCCATCATATACAACCTATATTACTGAGAATTATTAGAACAACTTTACACAAACCTGCATTTCCCATGATGCTTAAATTGAAAAAGTGACTCAAAATCAATGCAAGCGGGAGTTTTCACATGTTGAGGCAAATATTTCTCAGCTGTGAATGCAGGCAGTTGGCTGCAGTCTGTCTGTTTCCTGTCAGAGGAAGTGCTCATGTCATCGCTGCATCCACAGCACATCACATGACTCACAGAAACACTGGGGTTAAGCTGTATTTTAAGGGCCGTCTCACTCCAGCGCCAAAAAGATCACTTTTTTGGAATGGATCACGGCCTATGAAGTGCAGTTAACACGGGTGCCAGCTGAAATATAATTTTGTGATGGATAGCCTCATATTGTATGATTTATTTCAGACTCACAGACGTGGGTAGTGGTTAAACCTACAAAAGCTACAGCCAAAAGATCAGTTTCTGCTACGCAACCCCATTATACTGCATAATCAAATGTGTTCTCTGCTCAGTAACTTGCCAAAAGTTGAGAATGGAAGGCAAGATACGAAACAGATATTTTAATGTGTTTTATGGCACTATGAAAAGCTACCATTAGACACAGGTGATCAGGGGTACAATAAGATACATTCAGTTGCCGCTTAAACAGGGTAGATGTTGTCATTAGTTTATTAGATCTGTTAAGTAATTTTGTTAAATAAGGGGTGAATTCGTGAAACAGATCCCCAATGAAAGATGATCAACACGTTCTGCCTTATGTTTATCAGGACAAGTCATATTCACCAGACAGACAGAGTCTGTAATGAAGAATTGCATCAAGACTAATTAAATGACTAGAAATGATCAAAGCCCAACAAAAAGCGATTAAAACATGATTAATGGCATCTGTCTCGAGGGATTTGCCTTTAAGCCTTTTTTTGGAGAAGGGCTGAGAACTTTAATGGCATCAGCAGATGTTTTGGGCTGAGAGTTGTAAAAGTAACTCAAAAGGCTATTTTTTGTTGCTATGAAATATTTGACTGCTTTTATTGTCATTACAGATGTAGACTTGATGATTTAAGAAGTGATGCGGTCAGTAAATTGACTGTTTTGTTGAGTATTCAATGTCGCTTCACCTTCCTGTGAGAGACGTGGCCACTCATATGTTGATCAGGCTGTTTGTACACTGATTTAAATTTTCTTTGTAAAGAGGATGTTCACCACATGATCTTAAAAAGCTCTGTAACAGAACCGACTTTGCATTTCATCCCCATTTCCCAATTGTTCTGGAATTAAAAATGTTGTCAAGTGTTAACAGGTGAACAGTATGGCTAGTTTGAGAGATAATGACCAGTGGCAGTTCTCATGAATGTGCCTGAAAACAATGCTTGCTAATAAACATTGCTGAAGGTTAGTTTTGCCAACCTTTTTAAAGGACATTTTTTAATTACATTGACCATTTTCACAGACTGTGATGATGCATTATTATTTGAAATGTTCTGCACATTTACAAGACAGTACTTTGTGTTATTTTACCCTGGCTAAACTAGTGCTGCGATTGGGTTTCTAATACAGTTGCTGAGAGAGTGATGTTAAATTTGACTTGTCTCGCTTCTAATCAATTCCTTTAACTATTAATATATATATCTATACGATCATAATATATTATATATTTACGTGGGTACGGAATGTCTTGCAAGACCCCCTTAACATTTTTAATCATTGTTAATGCAGCCAGTTGTTAATCATTTAAGTAAATTTGTGTTCCTCATAATGTCACACAAGCACCCCCTAATACAGAAAAAAACGAATTTTGAATTTGAAGATTTATTAACAAAAAGAAAAACTGAAATATCAATGGTCCTAAGTATTCAGACCCTTTGGCCTCAGTATTACATTTACATTTACATTTATTCATTTAACAGACGCTTTTATCCAAAGCGACTTACAATTGGGGATACATAAAGCGATTCTTCTTAAAAGAGGCAAACAGACACAAGAAGTGGTTGTAATACCAAGGTCTTAGACATTGTTCAAATAAGTACAAGATAGAAAGAGAAGGAATAAATAAAGAGAGAGAAACTTTTTTTATTTTATTTTTTATTTTTTTTTATGATGAAGTCAAGTAGATTCGAAAGAGATGAGTTTTCAGCTGTAGCTTGAAAATTGTCAGGGATTCAGCACTCCGGATAGGGGTGGGAAGATCATTCCAGCAGCCAGGAACGGTGAATGAAAATGTTCTGGAAAGGGATTTTGTGCCTCCCTGTGATGGTACCACGAGGCGTCGCTCACTAGCGGATCTCAGACTTCTGGAGGGGATGTAAATTCGTAGTAGTGAGTGGAAGTAGGCGGGTGCTGAGCCTGTGGCTGTTCTATATGCAAGCATAAATGTCTTGAACTTGATTCAAGCCGCAAATGGTAGCCAGTGCAAGGAGATAAAGAGAGGAGTAACATGGGCTCTTTTGGGCTCGTTGAAGACAAGTCGTGCCGCTGCATTCTGAATCATTTTTAGAGGTTTGATTGTGCTTGATGGAAATCCAGCAAGGAGAGCATTGCAGTAGTCCAGCCTAGAAACGACAAGGGCCTGGACAAGAAGTTGTGAAGCATGCACGGTTGGAAGGTCCTGATCTTTCTGATGTTGTGCAATGAAAACCTGCAAGATCGAGCGGTCTTTGCAATGTGGTCTTTGAAGGTCAGCTGGTCATCAAAGGTTACACCAAGATTTCTGACCAAAGTTGATGGGGTAATTGTAGAAGAACCTAGCTGGATGGAAAAATCATACTGTAGAGTTGGAGTGGCAGGGAAGACAAAAAGCTCAGTCTTTGCCAGATTGAGCTGCAGGTGATGTTCCTTCATCCATGCCACGATGTTTGCCAGGCAGCCTGAGATCCGTGCAGCTACCGTTGGATCGTCTGGTTGAAATGAAAGATAGAGCTGTGTGGCATCAGCATAGCAATGGTAGGAGAAGCAATGTGCCTGTATGATGGGACCCAGTGAAGTTGTGTATATGGAGAAGAGGAGGGGTCCAAGAACTGATCCCTGAGGAACCCCAGTGACAAGTTGATGCTTTGGATACCTCCCCTCCCCAAGACACCCTGAAAGACCTACCAGTGAGATAGGATTCAAACCAGCGAAGTGGAATCCCTGTGATGCCCATTGAAGAGAGGGCAGACAGGAGGATCTGATGATTGACAGTGTCAAAAGCAGCAGAAAGATCCAGAAGAATAAGGACTGAATGATTTGGAATAAGCTTTTGCAATCCGCAAGGCTTCTGTGACTGACAGTAGCGCAGTCTCAGTTGAATGGCCACTCCTGAAACCTGACTGGTTAGGATCCAGTTTGTTGTTCTGTGAAAGAAACAATGATAACTGGTTGAAAACAACTCTTTCGAGGGTTTTCGCTATGAATGGAATGAGAGAGACAGGTCTGTAGCTATCTGTAAGTGAAGTGTTTAATGTAGGTTTTTTTAGCAGTGGGGTTATCCGAGCCTGCTTGAATGCAGTGGGGAAGGTGCCTGTGAGGAGAGATGTATTGATGATGTGTGTGAGTGCTGGTAAAAGTGTAGGAGAGATTGCTTGGAGGAGGTATGAGGGGATTGGGTCTAGAGGGCATGATGTAGGATGGCTGGAGAGGAGAAGTTCGGTACTTCTCCCTCAGTTAGGGGACAGAAGGAGAAGATGGGAGTTTTAGCAATGGGTGTGGTTGGTTTGAAGTCCTGTGTGTGTGGGGCTGAGAATGGGCTACTGATTGTTTGGGTGTGTCTGTGAAGAAGGTGGAAAAATCATCAGCTGTTATAGAAGTGGTAGGAGGTGGTGGAGGAGGGGGACAGAGGAGAGAATGGAAAGTGTTGAAGAGATTACGTGTGTCTGGAGCAATGTTGATCTTATTGTGGAAGTAGGAATATTTGGCATTATGGACTTCAGCAGAGAAAGATGAAAGCAAAGACTGATACATACTTAGGTGTGACGGATCTTTTGATTTGCACCATTTTCTCTCAGCTGCCCGGAGTTTGGTCCGATGTTCACGAAGAACATCGGATAACCAGGAGTTCGAGGGGGCAGCCCGTGCTGGCCTGGAGGAGAGAGGACAAATATCATCTAGACAAGAGGTTAAAGTAGAGCATAAAGTGTCAGTTGCTACATTCACATCCAGAGATGAGAAATGGGTAGGTGAGGGAAGAGAGGAGGATACAACGGAGGAAAGATGGGAGGGGGAAAGGGAGCGTAGGTTTCGTCTAAAAGTAACCGGTATGGGGGTTGGTGGCACACAGGTAGCAAAATGTAGTTGAAATGTAATGAAGAAATGATCAGAGATATGTAGGGGTTTGACCAGAATGTTGTCTGCAATACAATTGCGTGTGTAAATTAAGTCAAGTTGGTTGCCTGATTTGTGCGTGCTTGTGGTGGTAAGTCGTTTGAGCTCAAATGAAGCAAGGAGTGAATGGAAATCTGTAGCATAAGGCTTGTCCAGATGAATGTTGAAGTCGCCAAAGACTAAAAGTGGACTGCCATCCTCCGGGAATGAGGACAGCAGCCCATCCATCTCTTCTAGGAAGGCGGATAGAATTTGCCCAGGAGGGCGGTAAATTACCACAACCTGGAGTTTTACGGGAGCTGTTATAGTGATCACATGAGATTCAAATGAGTTGTAATTGCATAGGGGAGAGTGGGTTGAGTATTTCCAATTGGTAGAAATGAGCAGACCAGTGCCCCCACACCGGCCAACCTGACGGGGGGTATGAGAGAACGAGAATTGTCGAAAGAGCACTGGGGTTGCGGAGTCTTCTGGAAGAATCCAGGTCTCAGTCAAGCCCAAGAGACTAAGTGTGGAGTTTAAGAAAAAGAAGAAATGAAGGTGCATTTTGTTGAGGAGACAATTCCAGAGACCACCATAGAGAAAGAAAGAAGGGTGTAGTAGAGGTATGATGTAGAGATAGGATGCAGGTTAGCAACATTGCGTTGCCGTCTGTGTGTGACCGTAGAGCGTCGTCGAGAGACAACCAGAATGGTTTGGAAACACATGATAGAGATGGGAAAGAGAGGACAGTAAAGGAGAGTGTGTACAGGGAAGAGCAAAAATATACTTAAGCGCCTTGGCGATTTCGTTGCTCGGTGAAGTCGCGCAGGTAAAGTCGCAGGTCTTTACCCTCGTTGGTCTTCACACGAGGAGGCCTGAACGCTTCCGCTGATGCTTCCGTGTCAGCGCACAGACATCAGATAAATACACAGTCTAAGACACTAAAGTGAAAACAGCTGTGGCCGCCTTCTAATTAACACAGCCAATAGTCTATAGCAGGGCAATTACTCCAATCGAAACTACAGTTCGCACTCCAACGCAGGAAGGGAGCAATTAAATTACACGCGATCCTTCTTAGCCGAGGGCAGTTATTAAAATTACCAGAAAGTGCAATCAAAAATAAAAACGCAAACAAAAATATAACGTAGAAAAAGGCAGAAAACGAAATATTCCTTCTTAGCAGCAAGTAATAATTCCAACAGCAGATCTATAACCAAGTATTACGCAGGACACTCACGTGCAGCCGTCTGTCTCTTCTGTTGACTAATCGCTTGACCCAAGTTATGACAGTGACCAAGCAGTTTAAATACACTACGGTCGCTGTGGCCGCCTTCTAAATAGCACAGCCAATAGTCTATAGCAGGACAATTCCTCCAATCGAAACTACAGTTAGCACTTCAACGCAGGAAGGGAGCAATAAAATTACACGCGCTCCTTCTTAGCCGAGGGCAGCTATTATAATTACCAGAAAGTGCAATCAAAAATACAAACGGAAACAAAAATATAACGTAGAATAGGCAGAAAACGAAATATTCTTTCTTAGCAGCAAGTAATAATTCCAACTGCAGATCTATAACCAAGTATTACGCAAAACACTGGCGCTGCCGTCCGTCTCTTCTGTTGACTAATCGCTTGACTAATGTTGTAGTAGAAGCACCCTTTTGATATAAAACATGAGTCTTTTTGGGAAAAGATGCAACAAGTTTTTCACACTTGGATTTGGGGATCTTCTGCCATTCCTCCTTGCAGATCCTCTTTAGTTCTGTCAGGTTGGATGGTAAACTTTGGTGGACAGTCATTTTTAGGTCTCTCCAGCGATGCTCAATTGGGTTTAAGTCAGGGCTCTGGCTGGGCCATTCAAGAACAGTCACAGATTTGTTGTGAAGCCACTCCTTCATTATCTTAGCTGTGTGCTTAGGGTCATTGTCAAGTTGGAAGGTGAACCTTCAGCCCAGTCTGAGGTCCTGAGCACTCTGCAGAAGGTTTTCGTCCAGGATATCCCTTTACTTGGCCTCATTCATCTTTCCCTCAATTGCAACCAATCGTCCTGTCCCTGCACCTGAAAAACACACCCACAGCATGATGCTGACACCACCATGCTTCACTGTTGGAACTGTATTGGAAAGGTGATGAGCAGTGCCTGGTTTTCTCCACACATACCGCTTAGAATAAAGGCCAAAAAGTTCTATCTTGGCCTCAACCGACCAGAGAATCTTATTTCTCACCCTCTCTGGAGTCTTTCAGGTGTTTTTTAGCAAATTCCATGTGGGCTTTCATGTGTCTTGCAATGAGGAGAGGCTTCCGTCGGGCCACTCTGCCATAAACCCCGACTGGTGGAGGGCTGCAGTGACGGTTGACTTTCTACAACTTTCTCCCATCTCACGACTGAATCTCTGGGGCTCAGCCACAGTGATCTTTGGGTTCTTCGTTACCTCTCTCACCAAGGCTTTCTCCCCCGATAGCTCAGTTTGGCCGGACGGCAGCTCTAGGAAGGGTTCTGGTCGTCACAAACGTCTTCCATTTAAGGATTTATGGAGGCCACTGTGCTCTTAGGAACCTTAAGTGCAGCAGCATTTTTTTTGTAACCTTGGCCAGATCGTGCCTTGCCACAATTCTGTATCTGAGCTCTTCAGGCAGTTCCTTTGAACTCATGATTCTCATTTGCTCTGACATGAACTGTGAGCTGTAAGGTCTTATATAGAAAGGTGTGTGGCTTTCCTAATCAAGTCCAATCAGTATAATCGAACACAGCTGGACTCAAATGAAGGTGTAGAACCATCTCAAGGGTGATCAAAAGAAATGGACAGCACCTGAGTTAAAAATATGAGTGTCACAGCAAAGGGTCTGAATACTTAGGACCATTGTGATATTTCAGTTTTTCTTTTTTTATTAATCTGCAAAAATGTCAACAATTTTGTTTTTTTCTGTCAATATGGGGTGCTCTGTGTACATTAATGAGGAAAAAAAAAAAATAACTTAAATGATTTTAGCAAATGGCTCAATATAACAAAGAGTGAAAAATTTAAGGGGGTCTGATACTTTCCGGTACAAAGGGGTATTAGACCTGTATATATTATAGAGATATAATATATTTTTTTTTCCTCTTTTGGAAAATTATGGAAATGCAATTGGACTTTTTTCTTTTCCTGTTGGAGAAAATGGGAGCACAATGATATTTGCTGCGGTTTCCCATTCAGAAGCCCAACCAACAATATGGGGACATAATGCATTTTACCACAGAATAATTATTTTGATTTGTCCCTTAATTAATTTTTGTTTGAAAAGTAAAAATCATGATTAGAGTAATGGAAGAAAAGTCTCAGTGCTAAAATATGAAGTTCATATTTTTGTTAAAGCATTTACATAAATTCTCTCATCAATGGGTATTATCTGAGCTGGGAAGATGTTGTCACTGATGCAGTATCTGTGGGTGTTGACAGCATCAGCAGGAGAATTGTTATGCACCTGGAGTCCAATAAAGACGAAGCAAATGGCTTTTGTTTAGACTTGTTTTCATTATCAGACATTATGGAGACCATGGGAAAGAGACAAGTACATCATCATGACAGTGAAGTTGAAAGATTAGATGTAATTTTACATAGACAAGGTCAGTAAGTGATAATCTCTCTGTATAACATTTTAGTCTTGGTATTTTAGCATGGGTCTCATTTACTTCCATTGTAAATGCTTTATATTACTCAAAACATTTTATTTATTTATTTAACTGAGGGACTTGCTGAGAATTGTTAGCATTGTGCTACAAATTTTGTCAATAACTTGTATTAAACCTGAAACATTCCTTTATATTTGCTTTAAGATAAAAGGCCACAGCCAAGTCCAAGAGACCTACAGGCAACTGAACTGGAGCTACAGATCACACTGTATTCTATAGAATTTAATTCTACAGAAAATGAATGTGTCTGATTCTCCTGGACCATTTAGTCTTTGTCTAAACAGTCGTACATCAAAGCCCCGTTCTCGTCAGTCTGCGTATAAATAACACGACTTTACACTTTCTAATTGCGTGTAATGCATACGCCAAATGCCAATTATGATACGCCAATCCTTCACATTAACTTCAGTGGAGATGCGTCCAAATACCACGCGTCATGTTCAGCGACAGTGACGTCACCAGCGAGGCTCAGTTGTCCAGTTCACCTGATGCAGTACACCTTCAAACAGGTAAGCGCAATGATCTTTTTTTGTAATGAGATCATGTGGTTAACGGTATTATTTTCATTATTTCAGTGTTTCTGCATCAAGTTACATGGGTCATGTGTTAAAATCGCAGCGCATGCGTTCAAATTATGGAACAGTGGGCTGCTCAGTTAGCACAGCTGCTAGCCTACCATTGACATTAGCCTAAGCTAACTTCTACTGTATATAGACCTGTTGCAGTTTGAAATAAATAAATAAAACCGTTTTTAATCATGTTGTGACATGGGTCTTCAGCTTTTAGACATGGCTGATGACAGCACAATAAATCAACCAACCCGGTATAGCGTGATAATCGTGATCATGTAAAAAGTCCACACATTTACCATATTTTTACCGTAGTAGCCTAACTGTTGCTCGACACATGTCATGTGTAGCCAATGCACAGTAACTACAACATATTTACCATGCTTCTCCCACCGTAACAGTAGTTTTACTGTTGTATTTGTAGTTAATAAATCATAATAACCACAACACTTACTGTGGGCTTAACGTTACCTCAGTAATCGTAGTTTTACTGTGGTATTTGTAGTTACTAAAACACAATAACCACAACGTTTACTATGGCTTTACCTCAGTAATCGTAGTTTTACTGTGGTATTTGTAGTTACTAAAGCATAATAACCACAACACTTACTATGGGCTTAACGTTACCTCAGTAATCGTAGTTTTACTGTGGTATTTGTAGTTACTAAAGCATAATAACCACAACATTTACTATGGGCTTAACGTTACATCAGTAATCGTAGTTTTACTGTGGTATCTGTAGTTACTAACAGTGTTGGGGAAAGTTACTTTTAAAAAATAATGCATTACAATATTATGTTACTCCATAAAAAAGTAACTAATAACGTTACTTAGTTACTTTTTATGGAAAATAATGCATTACGTACTTTTGCGTTACTTTTTAAATCTGGGCAGGGTTTGCTTGTTTGTTTTTAAAATAAAAAGTTTTTTTTTTTGGCAAATATAAAAGCCTTTTCGCAGCAAAAGTGAAATGAATAAGCCTCTGGCTGAAGGGAATGTAAATTTACGTCCGTACAGTAGAACACAGAAGAAGAAATCTCAACACACTTCAGCAATAAAAAAAAAAACACACAAATGTTTGTCTAGAGTAATTGTGCTTATTAGTACGGTTGAACTGAATAATCGAAGGTCAGAAGCAAAGACATTGATAGAATGGGATTAAATACATAAAGCACATTTGTGTTGTTTAACATTTAATTATATTTGCAGGTTTGCGTCATATTCTGAGTGCATTATTTTTATTCATTTTGAGGAAAACTGAATCTGTTTTCTTGTTTTTTTGTGAGTGAGATGAATTAATGAATATTAATATTTATTTAGATAAGTAAAAATTTCTGACTTTCTCTCACTGGGGAAGGGGGGGAAGAGCTGGTCCCACAATAATGACGGAAAAAAAAAAAAAAGTAACTTGCGTTACTTATTTGAAAAAAGTAACTCAGATATTTTCTTGTGAAATCAAAAGTAATGCGGTCACTTTCCTAGTTACTTGAAAAAGTAATCTGATTACGCAACTCACGTTACTTGTAATACGTTACCCCCAACACTGGCTAAGCATAATAACACAACACTTACTATGGGCTTAACGTTACCTCAGTAATCGTAGTTTTACTGTGGTATTTGTAGTTACTAAAGCACAATAACCACAGCATTTACCATGGTTTTACCACAATAACTGTGTTTTTACTCTATACTATTTGTAAAGCACAGTAACCACAATGCTTGCCACGCCTTTAATACCTTTTTTGTGAAGTCATTGTAATTCAATATTTTTTTCTGTCTTGCAGTACATCAGATCACATACTTCCAGAAGAACCATCTCTTTGTTAAAATGTCTCTCTCTCTCTCTCTCTCCTGCTAGAATGTAACAGGGGAACTTCAACTCGACCTCCCAATGCTGATCTTGAAGAAGCTGTCAAGGAGGCTGAACAAGTCCTTCAAAGGTAATGTTGAAGACATTTAGTTAAAACTGATTTGCTTTAATGAACGCATCCTTATATTATGTGTTAATCAAATATTTTGGTCACAGATTTCATTTTTAACACACTGCCTCAACATATATTATTATTATTTATATTTCCCTTTATTTCAGCTGAAAGGGAAGACCAAAGGAAGACCTATCATGGGATTTGAATTTGGCCATCTTGTGCGTTTACAGAGAAGACCAAAAGCTGCAAAGGCAAACACTTCCAATGGTACGTCTGTGTCGGTCTGAGCACTTTGACTGAACTTTACTGCAGAGACATTTTGCACAGCATTTGATGTTTCTTAAACTTTGGTTTACACACCCCACGGCTCCCTCAGGAAGAACCCCCAGAAAAGTCTCATGTTGAAGTAGTAATAATTCATACAATTTACCAAGTCTGCAAATTCATATGATACTGCACAAGCATACTCGTACAAAATTCTACTACTTTTACTCCTACTGCTGTCATTGGCCATTGCCTCAACTACCAAGCAGATTGTGCCCATTGTAAGAGTGTTTATATCATAAAGTTTATATTAAGTCCATTGTATTCTTTATTAATCTTTACAAATTGGTGCCGTCTCTTCCTGTTCCAACAGTACGTGATATCTGTCCACACCTCATAGTCTGCCTTTCTTTCCATGTTGATTTCTATTGAACGCATCTGTCTAAGAAGCAAGAGTCTGGAAATGCTAGTTTAACTTGTCACGTGACAAATCAGATCTTCAATTAATTTGGCCAAATCAGATCACTTAAAGCTGTTCACACCAAGAACAAGAACTATAATGAGAACTATTTTAGCATCCACACCAACAGACGATACTGTTCTGTTTATTATAAGCATGCGCTGTGGTTATGTTGTCTGCCATAAAATGCTCAAGCTCTTTAAAGTCTGGTGGATTCTGATTGGCTGTCAATGTTTTTATTGTTCATCAGCTGGGAAAAATTGTCTGAAAGGGTACCCCGACTTGTGCCTTGTGTCATAAAATGTTAACTCTGGAATGTTCTTTCATTCTGTTAAAATTACACACAAAATTCTGCCTTTCTCTGCCTATTTCTCTTCATCTTATTCCTTTACTCCCTCACTCACTTACACATTCTTTTATGCTCTGTTGTAAGGTAGAAACTGAGAGTTTGCATGATGGCCTTTTCTCAGACTCTGAATCTGATGTATACAGATGAACTCAGGAGCCTGCGAGAGTTGCCAGAGAACTTGAGCTTGAAGGATATAATTATAACTGCTTCATTTATATGTTTAAACAACAATAATAATTAAACATGGGGTCAATAAATATTTTCTTGTTTTACAGCTGAAGACCAAAAACACAAAGAAAATCAGTCACAGCAAGCCAGTCAAACCAGTCCTGATGAATGAGGAATGAACATGGCCTTCTTGTGCACAAACAGAAAAGACAGAGCTGAAAAGTTGCACATTTCCATTGGTATGTCTGTATTCAATGCAGTTATGTGTGGTACAGCATTGATGTTGATCTCTATTCAAGCCAGCAATTATCATTTTTCACATATGCATCTTTTTATAGCTCCTAGAATGAGCAAATCAGCTGTGCATCATCTCTGGGATTTGGGCAGGAAATGACTGAATATGGTGAGTACTGACACCTGCACCTGTATTCACCAACACCATTTCTCTGGAGTTAATGTTGACTTATTGTTTTGTCTGTTTGTTTGAAGGAAGATGAAGACAGTTGATGAAGATATCAATTCAATGGCCACCAAGTACTGCACTGCTGCCTGAACCCATCAGGTATCTGCTGTGAAGACTGCATTCACAAACAGCTCTACTGTGACAGCGCAGATGTTACAGCCCATAAAAGTAAATTTCACAACTGAACAACTGCAAGATAGTTGTGGAGGGATTCTTTTGGCCCATACCTCCAACAACCTCCAACAAGAATCAATGGTAAGTCCAGAGCAACAAATAGAAATAAAAATACTATATATTGTTTACTGATTTACCACACCCTAAATACATGTTTTGTCTCTCCAGGACATCTACACCAGGTGGTGTGTGAGGAGGACCATCAGAGACTCCAGCCACCCGAGCCATGGACTGCTCTCACCGTTACCATCAGGCAGGTGTTATCGCAGAACCTGCACCAGCAGACAGCGAGACAAGTTCTTTCCACAGGCAATCAGACTGAACTGAACTCGTACCAGTAACACCACACAGCACACCCCACCAACCTCATATGCACTGCACTCTATCAGTTACACTGACTGGACTCTGACTCACTATTATTCTGCACCCTGACATTCTGTTTGCACTAATTCATACCGTGCTGCACTGCAAAGGTATATGTGTACTGTGATTATTATTGTTTTCATTTCATGAGCTGTATAGCATAATATTTACCATATATTGTTCTCTACCTGTATTGAGTCCCTTATATATGTGTTGCATATATATTCAGTATTTGTATTTCATATTTATTCATTCATTTGTCATCCATACTGTCATGCTGCAGTTTGCACCCAAGACTTTCACCACCTGTACACTTGCATTCATGGTATTGTGACAATAAAGTGATTTGATTTGAATTGGTCACATGTCTTTTGTTCATCAGTTGTGCTGTAGGGTGCTGCATAACAACTGCAAATTTTGTATGACATGGCAGAAGATTATGATAGAGACATGGATAAGCAAGAAGAGGAAGAAAACCAGGAGAGCTCTGATGATGAGAAGGAAACTGGACGTGATTCTTTGGTGCTCAAGACATTTCACCATGCATGCATTTGGGTGGCTTCATCTGATTAAAATAACATGGTTTTAACATAACCCATTTTTATTTCTCTTGAATATCATTTGTCTTAATACACTACTTTAGCTGTCTTTATGCTGTATCCTCCAGTAAAGTATTGCACATGGTGGATAATAAAGTATGGTGAATATTCTGTATTAGGGATAGTGTTTGGTAAATTCACCATTTAATTTAGTAAACAATACACATAATTCCCATGAGTGTTTTAATTAAGACATATGTGGTCATTTATGACAGGATCTTCCGGGTTCTTGTGGTGAATGGACAGAATCTGTTAAAGATTTATTTGTCCCCAGTTAATATAAAACTGCAACAGATTGCATCTTGGGGTTAACCTGATTCAGCAATGGATTTGTTGATTACAATGATTTTTTTTTCAACAAGGGCATAATGGTTCCCATTGTATAGGCTACATTGTTTACACTAATATTAATTAATGTACAATATTTAAACTCAAAAGTTTGCATATACTGTGTAAAAAATAAATAATAAAAGTCAAAATGTTTCATTTGCTTACAAATCCCCCCCACCCCACCCCCACCACTATTGAATGTAGTTTCTTCTAATATTCAATTTTTTCCAAATTCTATTATTCAATTTTGCTTCTGTAACATGTACAGTGTATTTATAGTGTATTAAAGGTAAACAATTAATCACTTCTATGTTTCCTGGAAATGGACCCTACAAATTTGCCATTCTTAGACCTGCCAGTTGAACTATAGAAACAAAACAAACAAAAAACATCATGAATCACACATTTTGTAGTAATTTTCCAATGTTTATTGATATGTCAAACTTTTCCCAGATAAACATAGTGGCCGGAACAGCAGTCTCTCTCCAGTTTGTGCCACTATGAAAAGAATGAAAACAAAAAAAAGCAGTTGATTATAAAAATGTATTTGCATAGAGGTAACTAAGAAAAATGCAACAGAAAACCCCTTTAAAAACATAGTCTAATTCTAAAGAGAATTTGTTTACAGAAATAGTGACAAAAGATGCCAAACAATATTCAAGGCTCCAGTTGAAAATATATTATTTTCTTCCCTTTAACAAACAAATGAAAAAAATGATTAAGAACAATGCTTCAATATTTTACAATTATTACCTTTAAAAATATATCTCCTGTAATCACTGTTTGCTTCTATTGTGACTAAATGCAAGACAAATTAATGGTTAATAACAATTATAATTTTATAATGATAAAAGTCAACCATTTTGAGCAAGAATATAAATATATATATAGTGACAGGAGTGCTTATAGTAGAGATGGGAGTGATGAATGTAGAGGAGAAATTAATACAAGTAGACATGCTAAGACTGGAAGTTGGCAGTAAAGGACTGAGAGCAGATGTGCCACACGAGAGAGAGAGATGTGGAAGCTTTTGGAAGGGCTGATATTGTTGAGAGCTGATGGAGAAGGACTAAGTAATCTGTGAGAAATCCTGCAAGAAGGAACAAAGAGAATGTATCACATGATGAACAATAAAAACACTGACAACAACAAATGGCAGACAACAACATACTGTTCGTGTGCGCACAACTTGCTCACACCACTGTCGCTTTTTAGAACCTTTAGACACCCCGGCATTCTCGTGGACGTGTCGTTCGGCCACGGGGTTCTCTACGCGAAGACCGACACAGACGTACCACTGGAAGTGTTTGCTTTGCAGCATTTGGTCTTCTCCATAAACGCACAAGATGGTCAAATTCAAATCCCATGACAGGCCTTCCTTTGGTCTTCCCTTTCAGCTGAAATGGAGGGAAATATAAACATGTTGAGAC
>JADLZN010011778.1:0-73755 GCA_018155175.1 Sinocyclocheilus anophthalmus
TTCTGAAGGAGCCCATTCAGAGTGTGTTTGCATGTTTACACTCAATCTCCTGTGCGGCTTGGCTATACTGATTTGTAGAGTAGATTTCCAGGTGGTTGCAATGCATATCTGTGTGTTGTGTTATAAGGGCCGCCTGTGTGGCTGTAATAGAGATGCCTTTGAGAAGGCCTGCACAGAACCCGCATCGAGGAATTCCTCTCATTCTCGACACTTATATCCCTCTGACAAACTAAATGTGCACTTTGTGAGGCCTGTGCCCCGAGAGGAGAGAAGCACACATTCACAGTACGGTTTATTCCACTGCACAACACACACACGTGCAGAACGTGCACACTGTACAAAGTGAGTCTAGGGGTGTTGATTTGTTTTTATATAGATTTGCACAGCTTTTTAATGGGTGAGAATGTGTATGCGTGTGCATGATGATGTGAGAAGAGTGTTAACATATGTGCATGATGAGTGTGTGTAATTTGTGTGTGTATGCATGTAGAAACGTGTGAGCAGGTGAGTTTCATGTCAGGTTGATCTGTGTGTGAAAGCTTGCTTTGTGTAGGTAACACTGCTCAACAGTACAGATTTTTTTTCTGCTGGTTTGGTCGGACCATTAGTTCAAATTATTACATACCCTGCCAATACTTCACTGGCATGCCACATAATTTTTTAATTATTAATATTTTTAGCTACAGTTATGTACTGCAAATATGCCAGAAAATGTTGGTTACATTTTCATTAAAGTTTTCTTTACAACAAGAAAACAAACTCAAAAATAGTTTTTAATTTATTTGCAATAATACCCAGAAATTTTTCCCAAAACGATGATGCAATTCCAGGACCGAAAATATCAGTTATAATTACCTTTATTGTGAGTGTGGTTTCTTTAACAAGGTTAATACGAATCAATCAACTGCAATAATAAATATTGGATGGGGATGTAAAGTGTATGGAGTTCTCATCATTTATTCTGAAATATGTACCAGGACAAAAAAAGGCTATTTATGAAAGAGAAAGTAATAAACATACTTTTTTTCTTGGGTACAAAAAAACAAAAAAAAATTAGTAAATAAATAAAAACAAAAATATAAGGTATAGTATTGAACATATATCGATTCTCTGTGTTTTAGGTTCATGTGGGGCACTCTAATTAGCTTTTACGCGTCTGGAGACGTCGGCAAAGGGGAGGGGGGGGGGGGGGGTGGGGGGGGGGTTGTTTTGGTGTGAGCTTTTGTGTGACTTGTGTGAGCTGGCTTAGCCTGCCACTCGTTAACAAACACAAGACTGACCACACAAAAACAGTGTGAGAGAGTCTGTAGGAGGATTTACCTATGAACACATTATTTACACACACTGACTTCCTAAAGTCTCACAGCACACACTGATCTAACTGGAGTGAGGGAAGGATCATCTCAAGAAGAACACTGTAAACCCAGACTAATACACATACAAGAGAGTACGCTGCATGCTGAAGCTTCAAGAAAGCCATTGCGTCAGAAAAACTTGAACACATGGACCGACAATTAGAACCTTAATGTCTGACTGCTACTACAAACCATTATAACAACACATACAACCATCAGAAGCCAGATTGCGGCTCATAAAGCAAACATAATCTGTGCCAGAATAAAGCTCTACTTTTCCAGGTGCTGAGAGCGATCTCTACTGTGAGTTACAACCAAATGGCACCTCAAAACTCGGACCCTGAAGACATAAAAAAAACAGGAGTGACATTCACGCTTTGTGAGGTCTCAGGTCTCAGCGCTCAGGACAGTTCGGACATTGCAGTAAATCAGAGGTAAAAAACTATATAAATACTGTTCAGTTTCTTGCACAGACCGATTATTTCGTGTCTTTACACATCAATGTATCGTCATGAGCTACAGGGTTTAATTTGGTTTTGTTTGTATACGTTTTATGACTCTCAAAGCCGTGATCCCATTCACTTTCATTATATGACCGACAGACTGCAACGGTTTGAGTTAAACAAATCTTTGTTTGTGTTCTACTGAATAAACAAAGTCACCTACATCTTGAATGAAGATAAACATCAAATTTTCATTTTTGGGAGAACTATCCCTTTAAGCCCTGTGTTTTCCAGTGTCTAGCGTCTGGTTTTAAACATCAATCCCCTGTGGTACGTGTGTATCTCCTGGCTCCCCTGTGTTTCCTCCCGTTTGGCTATAATAAAAGACTGTTAATTATGAATGCTCCTACGTCTCCGCACTCCTTCGTCTCCTCACAGTAGTGCAGCGTGACAATCGCTCTCCAGCACACACACACCCCACAACTCTTTCTCTCTCTACACACACACACACACAAAACACACCACACACACACACCACACACACACACACACACACAGAGAGCCACTGTCTGTTCTTCCCCAGCAGCAGCGCTGTGTATCCTCACGGGCCCTGCGGTGGGAACTGTGGTGTCAAAACAACATTGTCATTTTTTCCCTCACTTTTCTGTGGTGTTGCTTTGTTCAGTTGGCCGTGTCTGATTCCCCCTGCTCCCATCCCGATGCATTTTTCAGAAGTTACGTGGCAAACATTGTGTTCCAACGCATCAAAAAGACTATTTAGAGCCCACAGGATTAACAGCTCTTGTTAAATCGAAGGTTACACTCGGCACAGCCATAAAAAATTGAGCAGCTAACTATATTAACCAGGCTGAGCGGCGTGAACTGCATTTAAAAGATAACAGGGTTTCTTTTAGCATTACTAATTCATCCACAAGGCCTGCTGGTGAAACACAAAAACACTGGGATACAGAAGCTCACACGAGTGGAGACATGAATTGAACATGCTCTCTCCGTGTCTGTCTCACCCCCAGCCCCGAAACATCGATTTCTCCCCATAGTGTCGATATGTCTTCACTCACAAAACACTCAAAACAAACTCTCCCACCACGGAGAGTAATTACTCAATCACTGCCTCTGAAACTGATAGAACAAATGCTGAACAAGTGTCTCAGGATGCTGGGATCCACCTTTGCTGGATTACATTTGCACACAAACTAAATATCTGAGTGCTTTAGGAAATAATATTGCTTACAGCACTAGAGTGACTCCAGTGCATCTCCTACAAACTATTACTGACACATATAAGTTACTAATGAGAATTCCTGCAGTCTTATTGTGGCTGATCTCATTGGCTAACAAATTTTATGGGACTTCATTTTTATGGGATTTCTAGCATGTTTTTCACAATCTATGTTGTTTCAAAGCAGCTTTGCAGAATTTTTTTTCTTCTTCTTTTTTTGGTCCATATAATAGAAGTTAATGGCACCAAAAACTGTTTGGTTGCCAACAATCTTGAAAATATCTTGTGATACCCATGCACGTAAGTTCATATAGTGGTTTGAAATGACTGGAGGCGTCAATAAAGATGACTGAATGTTTCTCGTGGAACGTTTTCTGGACATACAGTTGACACATTTCTAAACATTACATTTTGCCATAATTTGTAATAATCCAGTGAGACTTTTTGCAGTTGCACAAGCGATTCTGAACCAACAGCCAGTGCTCACACAGAGATAGCTGATCTCTTCATTGCAGGTAGATTTCTTGAAGCATATTGGAGACGTTGCCACCCAAAAAAAACCAAAAAGTTGGTTCTTCTGGAATAGTCCAGCCAGACTGGATGAATGACATGTATTCTGGCTTCTAATTATTGCTATATTTATAATATTGTACTCGATGTGAGAAAGAATATAGATATAATAAAATATATATATAATATTAGAGATATAAGTATATATATACGATATAATGTGGCGGGAACAAATAGTCAACCTCCAATGTAAAAAATGTTAAATTAAGCTGTACTATATAGTGTTTTGCCCACTCAAAACATTATACATATTTACTAACTCAGAACATTTAATAGAGTAATATTTTGAATCATTTAATTAATAAATGACATGATTTGTAACGATGAAGAAACCTCAAGTCAACCACCTGATACAGTAGTCAGTGTGAATGCACCTTAAATCTGTTCTCTTTAACAAAAAGTATCATGCCTGCAGGCCTGTCTTCCAGTCTGTTAGCTGTTTTGTAGTTTGTCCTGGGGTCATGCGTTAGAGAGAGGTCAAACGTTACATTTTAGACTTGAGATGGTCAGCTGTAAATACTTCAGGGTTGACTGACATGCGTGCGACCGCTCGTGAAGCAGGCCAAGTCACGGGCAAACAGACAGACAGAGGGACGCAGTCACACACACAGATGCTTGATCCTTCCCAGCATACAATTGTTCCCTGATTACTCAAAGCATTCCAGCAAATGGCTGATTACACAATCAGAGGCCTTTGAAGCAGAATGATTCTCCTGTGGCTTCTGTAATGGAGGCAAAATGAAACCTGTCCACTTGCCTTAGAAGAGCCGTCTGATGAGACCTTCATCTGGGAAAACGAGAGCAAGAGAGGCAAAGAGAGATGGAGGGAGAGAGACATGGGGGAAATACCCTACTAACACAGCACATCAATCACCGCACCCATGGGGAGAGAAAGAGAAAGAAATGTGTTCCCTCCTTCCGTTCCTCTCCTCTCCTCTCTCTGTGGTCTTATTATTTCTGTAGAGTGTCTGGTTGAGGTGCTCAGGGAAATGTGAAGGTGACTGTGGTACCAGACCAATGACTGATAGAGCTGAAACAATCAATCCATCTATCCATCAGCCTATTCACTCACTGTTTCAACACTTTGATGCTTAAGCCCTCGGGTTGCTAATTTCCCCAACCAGGCGCAGACAGATTTTTTCGAACACTTAAATAATAAATAATATCTCATAAAATATCCGATACCTCTCATTCATCTGCTATGCACAGTTGTCTTAACATTCTGAATAGTTACTATTGTTATATATTTAGTTTTTTTGATTATACACGTTTCTGTTGATTTACGCCGTTTTAATATATTTTTGTTGTGCTCTACAGGTTTATATATTCATCACTATTTCAGTTTTGCTTTTAGCATTTTTGTACATGAAGTTAAAGTAAATAAAAAAAAGAGAAAACTTGCCTTGGTAGCTAGTTGAAATAAGTTTTGTTTTGTTTCAGTTAACATTTGTGACGCTAGAACACAAAACCAGTCTTAAGTTGTAACAATAGCCAAAATACAGTGTATAGGTCAAAATAATCGATTTTTCTTTTATGCCATAAATCATTAGGATATTAAGTAAAGATCATGTTCCATGAAGATATTTTGTTAAATTCCTACTTTAAATATATCAAAACTAAATTTTTGATTAGTAATGTGCATTGCAAAGAATAATGGACATAATTAAAGGCGATTTTTCAGTATTTTTGTTTTTTGCACCCTCAGATTCCAGATTTTCAAATAGTTGTATCTCAGTCAATGTCCTATCCTAAGAAACCATACATCAATGGAAAGCTTATTTATTCAGCTTTCAGATGATGTGTAAATCTCAATTTCGAAAAATTGACCCTTATGACTTGTTTTGTGGTCCAGGGTCCCATTTATTTTAAGTTTTTTTGTTTTTTTTAGTTAATATAATAACCCTACTTTAGTCCAAAAGTGTTCCAAAGCAGTGCGTTATTACTAATAAATGATGGAGGATTTCAGGTTGATTGACAACATCTAAGTGTCTGATTCTGCATGCTCCAAAAACGCAGCAATCAAACTGTGATATCATTCTCTTCAGCTTGAGCAATTAATATTTGTCTGGATGGTGGTCCGTGGTGCAGAATGGACATGCTGTAACGCTTAGGCATTCTCAGCCAAAGGGTTTATGCAAATGACAAAGCACTTGCCGGCCTCAAGAGTGAATTAACGGCACTCTTGTAGGGCGTTCAGAGGAAGTGAGAGGCATTGTGATGGGTCACCATGAGCAAGACACGTAGGCATGTATAATTGCACACAAACAGCAGGTGCACAGAAGTGTATACATTTGCTAAAGCAAGCATCACTATTATTTGAACAAAATCCAATCTATTAAATGGTGGGACTTGGCCTATCATAGAGACATCTTTTGAATACCTTAGTTTTGACCTAGCAACAACAAAAGACACCTTAGAATTTTGACGAAGAGTTTTGCATGGGCGAACAGAAGTCATACTATCTTCAGAAAATGTAAAATTCTAGCTTCTTTACTCATCCGTTTTGTTCTGCAATATCTACTCCTGCTCCTATCCGTCTTTCCACCCCCACCTCTTTCCCCCTTTACTGCTCCTCTGGCTGTCGGGAGGATCGATGCCAGGTCGCACTGTCAGGGCCAACAGATGTAGAGTTCTCATTTAACACCTGACAAAGAACACACCAGAGAGACGAGCACAGAGCAGGGGTCAGAGGTCAACCAGCAGCCTTGTCAGTGCTAAGCATCAGGCTTCAGGCCAGTACGAGTAAAGCAGAGAGACAGTAAAACACACA
Organism: Sinocyclocheilus anophthalmus; assembly: GCA_018155175.1. NCBI lineage: Eukaryota > Metazoa > Chordata > Actinopteri > Cypriniformes > Cyprinidae > Sinocyclocheilus > Sinocyclocheilus anophthalmus. The sequence goes on from JADLZN010011778.1 coordinate 6,379, forward strand.
GGGAGATTATAACCTAACTCAGCCCATCCTAGTTTGGGTGGTTACAAAACAATTACTGCAATATATAATTAGTTTTGGTTACACTTTACTTTAAGGTGTCCTTGTCACAGTGTAATAATACATTTAAGTACTAAGTAATATTAACTACATGCACTTACTATATGGATAGGGTTAGGATAAGGGTTTGTCTTATGGTTACTTGCATGTAATTATGCATAATTTAGTGTTATTAGACATGTACGTGTAACACAGAGGGGACCAGTTATGAAGTGTATACCGTATTTTTCGAATGTATACACACAACAACCACTGCATTGTACAAAGTATCATAAGGATTAAATTACAGTCTGGGAAACATTAGTTCTAATGATTATATATTATCGAAATAATTGAGAATATGAATATTGTGGTTATATTAATAGTTTTATCATATAGAGGCATATTCCGTGGTGATTTATATAGTCAACCTAAAATTTAAAAACCATAAACAAATTGTTACTTGTAAAAAAATAAATGGTACTGGAATAGAAAATATACAAAAATATAGAAATAAAATAGTAAAAACTTTTTACTATTTTGTATTTCGATACTAGTTACAAGTGTTGGTTTTGTTTTTTGGCGCAACCTGTTCCCTACTCCTCTTCACCTCATTACCTGTTTCCGACCACAGTGTTTACCTCAACTTCCTGTTTCGCCCCAGACTGTCTCACTTCTCACCGTTCTTGCACTGATCTTCATCTTATATATTTTTTATATTTATATATTGTCTATAAATTTGTGCAAATACTATATTTTATTTATCATTATTATTATATATGATACTATATAAATAACTTAATTACATCATGTTAAAATTGATTAGCACTAAATAAGCAATATTGATTTGACAATTAAAATCAATTTTTAATTGACTATTTCTATATCATAGTTTTAGTAATAACTTTAACTCATGTTCATTCTAAATTGATATCGCAAAAATAACTTTATAAATGTTGTATGTGTAATGACACTTATACTTTGTATAAGACTAATTCTATGGTTATGACTCATAAAGACCTGGAGTGATTTTTATTGCAAACACAGCTTCAAATATAAGCGCTTCCAAACTCAGCAATATGGAATTTGTCTAGATATGTTATGCACTAGTGTGGTGGAGTTCCCCCCAAACGGCCTTCTGTTCTAGATGTATAGAGACTTGGCAAGGCGAAGGGATAGACAGCATCTTTTTATTGCTGGAGATGAGAGCGCGAGGGTGAGCGTAGTGAGAGCTGTGTGGTCCTGCAGTCAAGAGGGTGTGTATTTCATACAGGCAACTACGGTCGAGGCCCATCATGCATACTTCATCTCAGCTCATTCCGGGCAAGTGCATTATTAGCACCCAAGTGGTGAGCTCCACCATCAGAGGATAATAAATAACTGTGGGGGTGGATAAAGAGGAACTAAGTGGGATAATCACACTGCCCTGCCTTCTGTAGCCATTGCATTTTCATTCGCGTCTCGTGGAAGCAAGGCGACTGCTAGCTATTCGTCCGCAATCTAAAAGCAAATGGATTGCTTATTTATTCTGGCTGCCTGTGTTGGTATCGGCTGGGCAAATCGTCCTTGTGATCTCTACTCTGAGTCTCCCCCACTGATTTGAAAGCTCATCCTGTTCTTAATGTGTGACTGTAAAATTACACGGGCACAGCTGTACAGGCTTTAACTTCAGTCGCCACATGATGGTAGCGTGCCATAGTTTGCTTTTTCTTGTCTCCCCTGCTCTTTTCCAGTGACTTCTAGTATTACCGAATTATAGTGATACTGTTCTCACAACGCTCTTTAAATGCTGCTGTGGCTCTTTCTTTCAGTCAAAGACTCTGCACCAAAAGTCCTCCCGGTTTTCCTATTGCTACACCCTATCTAAGCCCTGTTTCGATGAAACAGGAACGCAGCATTTTCGCCGGATTTTGAAGGCTCATGTGAGATGGCGTCATGCTCTGAAACTTTCGTTTCTCCCCCGCATGTCTTCTCTCTTACCTAGGCTGGTCATGAGTAATCACATCCAACCTACACGTCTTTTGTCCCTAATAATGTGTGTGATGTGTCTCTTTCTTTGTATATGTCTACGATCCACCACCATGCATGGTACTTTGCAGAAACCTATGTTACATTTAGGCTGTAAAATATCATTAGGATGCCCTCTTATTGAAATAACAATATTACCTGTAAAGTAATTTCAAAAGATATGTTGGATGTGTCGTAGATAATCATAGTAATCCATATTCCACTGATTACACAATACAACAATTATTTTATGTAAATTAACATTTCACTTTTGGTCCTGCGATTAATCGCGATTACTCTGTTTGACAGCAATAATTTATAAATTCATCAGTAAAATATTTTAAAATAGAAAGCAGTTATTTTAAATTCTAATCTTAGAGCTTTTGCTGTGTATAGTGGATCATAAATTGACAGGCTTGGTGAGCAGCAGAAGAAGAATTCTTAAAAAAACATAAAATCTTACTGTTCACAAAAATACATTTGACAGCTAGGGATATATATATAATATTATTTTTGATTATTCCGTCCATATGGGATTGAATAGTTATGCAAGGAGAGCTGAAACCTGGTACGAGGACAGAGAGAGAAAAGCAAGCGCCCCCCAACTGGGATTCGTTTAGTCTAATAAATGATTGTTTGGTGACAACATGTGAAAGAACAAAACAGCTGTGTATCCTGTGATTTGAGGAAGTGGATTGTAAAGGTGTGAATATGAGTTTGTGCGCGTGTCAAGGTGTAGAGTTGTACATTATTAAGACTTTAAATAACTATGTGGAACTGCTTAGCAGAAATGATTTGATTAGCATGCTGGGTTCTTAAAACGAGCTGGAAGTGAACCAAATGAGTGCAGAGAGATAAAGTGAGAGAAAGCGAGAGAAGGTGCGATAAGACCCTTAATTGCTGTAACTGCACCTAGAGACTTGATGATCTGTGACATCTTCCTCTCCGCCATGTGCAAACTCTGCTAACAGTTAATTAAGTGTTGCAGGGATGTTGGGGAGAGATTGCTCAGCATTGGTGCACTCCCTGGATCAGAGATAATTGTTCTCTGGAGAATACTCTGACTGCGTTATGAGGTGAGGTGTCGGCCTGCTTCATGAACACTTTGGGAGCTTGTTGAGACCAGAACGCTTTCTGCCGACCTCTGTCAAGACTGGAGGCTGCTGTACTCTGACATATTCTGCTGAAATCAAACGCATTCATTTACTCCATTCCAAAATATCTTGAAATTTTAATTTTCAAAGCAAAAAAGACAGCCTACTAAAGTGAAATCATGTCAAAAATTTTTTGCCAAAATGGAACATTTATTTGAAATGTTAACTAGGCTCATTCAGCATGATTCACCATATTATATATGCATACAGAGGGCAGCATGATGCTTCAATGCTAAATGGGTAAATTAAAAGGGGTTCCCTCAGGTGATGAGCTTGTCTGAGGCCCTCCAGTGAGGGACACAACATACAACCTGAGCCTAAGAAAATATCAGGAGACAGAGCCATCAAATGTCACAGGCTGTCAACCTGTCACCCATAGTCAGAGTAACACAGCAGGACACAGGACACACACGCACACATTCCCCCCAGCCCTCACGCACATACCCTGCAATAGCCTTTGTTTTGCTGCTGGCGTGCCTCTGACTGCAGAACCATCATGGGAAATGTCACTCAGTCAAAACGTTGAGGGAGGTCAGCCATTCTGACACCTCTGAGCATTTCAACTCAACTGAGTTGAGTGTATTAGACTGGAGAACACACACATACAAGACTTAGTGTGACTGCTTCACTTCCTGACTGAGTAATGTCGGGGAGTGTACAACGAAAATCTTAGAATGAGTAATTTTTGTAACACTTGAGAAAGGGACACCTATCCTATAAAAGGTAAAGTTTTCATCAATAAACTCCTCATTGTGCTTTAATGTAGGTGTTCAGTTTAGCATTGGTTGTTTTAAGGGATCGTACAATATGGTCATACAGAATAAGGATTAATATGGGTATATAAGGCCTTAATACACAGCCATTGCTAATAATAGTAGCTGTTAGTGAGAATTGTCTTGTTATAATAAGTATGACATATTTTATATCACGTAGCAATACTGCTGTCAGCAATAGTATTTATACATGAAACTAAAATAAAAGTCTTATATACCATACAGTAATGCATATTTTCAATGATACTAAATATTTATATTATTATTTTAGATGGCATTTATTTTATATATATTTTATAACTAATAAATTCTTTATACCCTAATTAATATTCCGAAAGTTTGAAGATTTCATTAATTATAAAATTTTGTATTAAAACAAAAATTACATATATTTTACAGTAGCTTATATATATCAATCAATCCATCTATATAGACAAAAGCAATGGTCACACTGTATGTAACATTGTAATTTGATAATTACAAGCCTAACTAAAAAAAAACATAAAGCCAACCTAAACAAACCTAAACTAACTTTACTCTAGTACATAATAAATAAAAAGAATTATGTTTGATTAAACTATAACAACGCAACAACATCATAAAATAAATTTTAAATGCATTTTATATATATATATATTTAAAGTGAAACCATAAAAATCCCTATATTTGCAAGATTACTAACGACCTCTGTGTCTTCCATTTGAAACTGAATATTTATTCTGAAGAAAAATGCAGTCTTTTTGAAAGTGTCATGCCAGAGTGCATCTGTTGTATTTGTAAGCAAACATCGTGCTCAGTGATCTTAATGTTAAAGTCTATTTACTTCTAACACTTCAGCATCAACACGCCAGCAGGCACCGAGGCAGGTGTCTCCTCTGTTTGTAGGCATCATCTGCCTGACAGAGCCGTTTCTCCCCGTGTTTGTACACAGCGTACACAGGCCGTCCTGCGCGCCGCTTTCTATTCCGAGACGCCATTGACGTTTTGACAGATGCAAAGATGCTGGCACTCAGCCTGTCTGCCATGCGGCTTGATTAAAATGGGAAGTTATTTGTTACAAAACCAATTATAGGACAGCTAATGAAGACGCAGCGTCTCCCTGCCTGTCTCCGTATCTCGCCGAAGACCTTTTCGCTCTGAGAAAGACAAATTAAAGAGCATCAAAGCCACGGTTTAAAACAACAACAGTCTTGATGATGTAAGACATGGCAGACAACGTGGAAAGTGCAAATCATGAGTCATGAGCTTCCTAAGGTGCACAAAACTGACATCTACAGTGTCCAAATCATGGTAAAAGTGCTTTTTACTCCAGACCAGCAGATTAAATATCTACTATAGTATCTGGTAATAGTAGATAATGACAGTGTTGGGGTAGTAAACTAGTTCCCTGTAATGGAATACATAATTTAATTACAAATAAAAAGTATCGGTAATCGTTACAGTATTGGTAGAAAAAATGTAATTAAATTGCACGTACTTATGAAAATGTTAATGACTACAAAGATGCCAGTGTTTCCTGTCATAGCTGTGCAAGATTTGAATTCAAAACAGTATCATAGCTATTAATTATATATTTTGTTATGATTTAAAAGCAGAATTACCAGAAACGATCTCACAAAATAAGACGAGAGAGTAAAGCACTGATTGAGGAGGCTATGTGCTGTTAAAGTAAGCCATATAATGATCTTGATTAAGAGAAGGATTTTGAAGTCTATGGTTAATTCAGGTGTTGAGTCCTACTGCAAGATTAACCCGCCTGTATACTATCTGAAAAAGAACAACAGTGAAACTTCATAGAAATTTAGAAAAGTAATCAAAAAGTAATCAAATGTAATCAGTTATAACTTTAATAAAGTAATTGAAATAGTTACACAATTTATAAGATTTTAAATACTGTAACTTGTAATCTGTAACCGATTACATTTTTAAACCTTTCCAACACTGTATATATTATTAATAATAATTATACGTTCATCCAACTCATTGCCCTTGAGGGAAAACAAAAGAACGTGGTGAGATGCTGATTTTCAACTATCCTTGATTGAAATAAGCAGTACATTCTTTGACAAACATCTCATGCATACACGATCATATACATGGCACAGTATGGCCTATTCATTATATTCCATCATATATCCATGGCAAGAAGGCTCGAATCTGTAAGGTTTAAAGCACGATCCGAGAGAAACGGCGGGCGTTTTCTCTTTTACTCTTTCACATCAAAGAAAAAGAACAAATAAATCGCACCACATTCATCAAACATCTTCCCTGAGAGGTGCAAAGTTTTGCTCCAGAAAAACAAGCCCTAAATCAAAGCAACGGTGCCTGTCGTCAAGCTGCCGGCTTAGAGAGAGATCTATTATTTGGAACAGAACAAGAACGCCAATCCAAAGCAAAAAGAAGATGGGGGCTTCTCAAGCTGTTTCTGTTCAAACAGATCTCTCTTCCTCCCCCCTCGTTTTCTCTTCAGGCATATGTTTGGCCTCTCACCCGTGCCTGCTATGCTGGCTGACCCAGTGTTTGGCTCCTCTGAACCCCCTACGGTCAAGAGAGTCATCCGGGGTGCAAGAGGGCACGGCAGTCGGGAAGAGAGGCCAATAACACCTGCTGCTCAGCATGATAGCAGCCTCGCTATTAGATTCTGGCCTGTGGTCACACACACTATTACTTCTGGTGTGTGGCTTCTGCCTCTTTTCTTTCTCTCAAACACACACACAGAAGACAAAGAGGGATGTGCCACAGACACATTCACCACTGCTTTCTCCCCTGGCTGCATACTTTGTCTCTCTCAAGCACGATACCTACCGCATACTACATCGACCTAGGTGCGCATGTGAGGATTGGCAAAGTCATTAATGATCTTCTGCATTGGTTGGCGATGTAGGGTACATACGGAAAAGACTCAGGCGTTCCGTTGAAGAAATGGTTCCATCAAATGTGTAATTCATCTTCAAACGTGTGACTTTAGACAGCTGGTATTCTAGTTAGTTGTATTTTGAGAATATGTTACTTAGATTTGTAGCCAATATTTTTCATTGTCAGTGGTTAATTAAGTTGGGTCCAGTTTACTCACCTGCATTAAATTTGAGTCTGAAAAGAAAATTTTAGTTAAGAAAAAATAATAAACCACATAATCAAAGATTTTATATATTAATTTATATAACGAATCAACCAAATCACAAATGATTTATTCAAGAACAAAGCAAGGGGCTCCCTGTCTTTTTTTCTCCCCAATTTTTTTTTAAAATGAATTAGGGAACATACGCACTAATACACTTCATTCAAAACTTGTTCATGTGGGGCAACAGCGAGTTCATTTTTTTCCCACTACGATTCAGTGGAATTATTGATCTCAACCTGCGAACCATTGAAATAAAAGCATGTTATCAGATGAAGTGTGCATCCAGTGATTTTATTCGCTACGCTTCAGCATGCCCTGCTCAGACCTTTACTCTTCGGTCTATTTCATCTATAATAGAGAAAGGAGTGCAGATGGGATGCGTCTGTATGAATCAGAGATTGTCATGCACTCCATAACTGATTATTGAAAAACCTAGGTTAATCAGGGAACAACAAACATGCCTGTCTCTCAATAAGTCATGAACATTCTCCAGTGAACCTAGGTTGATCAGAAAACACATTCGATTCATTCGACGAAACGATTCGAGTCGGAGAATGAATAGCGGGATCACGTCATGCAGGTACTGCGGCACGCTACGTCAGTGTTGCGAATTCATCCGCTTTTTTTGGGGCCAAATTATCATGTCATTTACATACTATATTAAAAATATCCGTGAATACGAATGGAAAAAAGAAACAAGATACCACATAGATAATATTACGAGGGGGATTTAAATATCCTTTTACATACGAGATATACGGCTTGAATTGGGAGCCTGGCCAGCGGAAAGTGGTCCCAAAAACCCCTAAACGCACCAACAGCACTAAACGGCTTGGCCAGACTGGTTGACCATGAACCATCATAGGGTGGTTTAAGCTGTGTTTTCATCAGGGTTATGAGTGCTTCTCATTGTGATTGCTGAACTGAATGCCTTCAGCGGGCTGGCATTGGGACGTGCAACCACAACACGAAGTACAAACTTCAAGTTGGCTGTACAAGGCTAGCCGACCTAAAACAACCATGACAGCAACAAAGATTGCACCAGCACACAGTGGAACTAGTTTGTGCAAGCTGCGGTTCCCGCCCTAACCACAAACAGGAGTGTGACGTGAGATGATATCCCCCCCGAGGGGCTGGCTTAATCAGTGAAAGATGCTGAACTCTTGAACTAATCCTCCCCTATGCCACAGTAAAGCTGTGCGATGTAATTGAGAGACAAAATGTATTTGAAAAAGATGTGCTTGGTGAACTCAGGATGCCTTGCTAACACGGCAGGGCTCTTTTTTGTCTGGCTGGCTTGGTGAGCGCTGCTTTTTAATCTTCAAAGTCCTGTTTTATAAGTACCTAATGAGAAAGCCCCATAACAGAGAGTCACCTTAGGACACATTTCTTTTCTCCAAGAGATCAAAAACGATATTCAGCTGGCCGATGGTCCACTTAATGCAAACTCATGTGACGGTTGCGGTGTATGGTGCATCGGATTTGAAGAAACTTTGGACGCCCTGGCAGCCCCTTTGGCCACCTAATGGAAAAATCAAGGAACCGATGTCTTTCTCTGTCCGACACCATTCACGGATTGTTTTTTTGCTGGTGGGGCATGGGGGTAATTGCTACTCAGTCTGCAGATCCGTCACAGCACCGCTCATATATCTTGATGTGTGAGCTCTACTCCACTCCATCCGCTGATTCTCAGTACGATATATTTACTGCCCGACGGAGAGTAAAAAAGGATACAAAGCTTTGTGGTATGAGGATATCAGGTGACATATCAAGTTTTACTGTGGACTATTGGGGTACCCGGTCTCCCAATATGATTTTCAATGTTTCAGGGGGTGTTACTATGCCATTGATGATGAGGTGCCCTGAGTGGTTTAAGATAAAAAGCTTTATTTGTGGCCAGTTGCAATGACATATTTTGAATTCAGAGCATAAAAACATAAGCTACTAAGAAAATGTATGCTCAAGACTTACGTATATTAACCTGGAACTAAATATTTGTAAGCTTCCAAGGTTTTATATTGTGCTCTTTTGAGCAATAAACCCTTTTGAGAGTCAAACTGAAAGAAAAGCTCTTATCGTACCGAGCAGAGTGAGGTTAGGATTCGCCTCCTCCGGCTGTGAGTTTTTAAACAAGGATTTACACTGTTTTTGCACTAAGCCAGTCTCAGATTCTGCACTAAAGGCATTAAACACACACAAGCAAGCTAAGGCCTGAGGGCAGTATTCACTAATCATGTTCTTTAACTTACTAACTGCTTCGGATTCAGTTTGTTTAAATAAGAAGCAGGGATTTTGATCAGCAAAAAGCGTGCCATAGCCTGATCCGAGATCAGCCATCTTTTATTCGGACTGAAGCAGGGATCAAATACACAACATTGACCAAAGTAGAGAGATTGCAGAAGCTGATTTCATAAGACTAGGATTGTCTTGGGAATATAAGCCGACGAGAACAAAAAGAGAGAGCGTTACTAACTCAAGGCTAAACCCCTGCACTAATGCCAGGGCCTGATAACACCAAAGAAGTGTTAATTAGGAGGCTCAACTCATCCTCCCAGCCAATCATGTTTTCACGGTCGCTCTGAACATGCTAATTTACATGCCCCCCGTCCAATCACATCAACACGAGCTCTGTGGCTATGCTAATACTCTGTTGTTTGGAGCTAAAAGCTAATGCTAATCTGCTCATTTATCTCTGAGGCGGACTACAAGGCATGATGGGAGCCGGAGCTGTAATGACCTGATCAACCTTTCCTTCCCTCCTAGGGAGATGAGTGTGCCCACAAGCTATCCATCGTTCTTTTGGAGTAATGAGGTAGGCAGGAACAGCAAGACAGAGAGATGGGAGCAGGGAGAGAGTAATGATGCCACTGCTCTCTGGGCACCGACACACACCCCGTGCCGGGCACCAATTACACTGCCATTAATAAACAGGGCTAATCCCTCGAAATGTGGTGTCTGTGGACAGATGTGTGTGTGGACTGACCTTCAAACACACACACATACATTCACAGCAGGGATCGCAGACAGGCCCAGATCGGCAGTCTTCTGCACCGCCAAACTAATCCACACGAGCCTGAGATGATGCCAAGAGATATGGACATCTCTGTATAGAGCCGTTTTAGAGAGTGTACACCAAGCAAAAAGATAGAAAAAAACAATTCTTTCTTTATTAACGTTCTCTGGAACAGATGCTGAGGGAATTTGTATTTGCGCCCATTAAGTGCCACCCCCTCCCCCCCCCCCTCCCCCTCCACATACGAAAATAGTGAGCAGCCTCCTCTGATACAAAATACTTTGGAGAAAAAGCCAATTACTGCAACACTTGATATAAAATAAAGATTTCTTTAATCAGCAATAAACACAGGATTGAGATTTACATTGGAATGAACCTCAAAAGAGCCATGAACACAGTGAGTGTGGCATTTAGTGGCTTGTTATGTCTTAGGTCTACATACGTATGAATGTAAACATTTGCTTTTTTGCCACATTTGGCATTTCCTCACATATTTCAGAACTTGTTTTTATTATTTTTTATTACTATTTATAAAATATATAATAGATAAAATTTTGCATTATCTCACATAACTTATAAAATTTTCGTCTTTATCTATATATTTTTTGCCATTTATAAAGTATGGACCGCACTCATTTTCCCCCCCAAAAAAGATGTGACAGATTTTGTGGCAGTCATTGTTTTCTCAAAGCTTCACCAATAACATGATACCTCTCTGGCCAAGCACACCGTCTCCAAAAACCGACAGACATCAATCCGGCTTTTGGTTCATGTATATTTATGTTATTAGTTGCTACTGAGTGGCATATTCCACCTATGGTCGGCATATGGAGTTGCTGGACTTAAGACATCCGAGACAAACTTGTCTCAATTTCAGCGGAACGAATGATCATGAAACGTTGTTTGATCCACTGCGTGGCACCACAAAATCTAAACAGTTGCTTAAGTGATGCTGACTAAGTCCTTTTGCACAATTCTTGAAAAATCATTTGTAGGGTGGGAGTGATGGAAACCATAAAGAGAGTGGGACTTCATTAGAAAGACATTCGATTTAGTATTACATCAGTCTTTTAAAATTCCCGTTAGGTACAGTATTTCAGGGTTCCTAGTCATGAGGGATTGTACATTTGGGCGTTGAGCATGAATTACATGGCAACGAGTTTGTTTCAGTGTATGCCCCTTCTCATCAGGTTAAGAGTAAAGCCGACGAGGAGGAGAAACCCTAATATCTGACTCCGCTTCAGCTCTGTACGCTTCTTCTATTTTTCACAGTTGAGTTCAGCTGTCAGTGGCCACAACAGATAGAGCGAGATCCGAAACGTGAGCGAGAGAGAACAGCGTTTTAAACCCCGTAATTCCAGCAAATATTGGTGCCTGTGCCTGCGGTCGTATTACACCGTGCTTTCTCTAGTGCTACTTGCTCCTAATGATCAAACATTAGAGAGGCGGCTCCGAGAGGGATTCACTGCTCCAAAGAATACAGCTGATGAGTCTTAAAGGGTATGCGTAACACGAATAGGAAAATACGAAATTAGCCTGAGAGGTGCAGTGTGAATCCCTGGAATTTGCAGAAATTTCTGCGACTCTTGTGGCGAAATTAACACTTGGTCACTTCAGTAACATTCTATTCATCCAAATTGCAAAGTCCTCCAAAAGGATCGTTTATTTACTCAATATTATCATATATATTTTTATATATATTTTATAATGATTACTATCTAGTCTATATATATATATATAAGTGTTTAAAACTGAATATGATGCCATACTGTGGTTTCAAAAAGGCTCGTACTGTCCTTGCAGGAGTAGTTCTACTCTCTCACTCCCTATAGATTTTTTTTCTTTCTTACTGGGAAATCAGAGCTTTTCTCTCTCTCCAGCATCATCTTCTCTCCCTTTGGCCTCCTCTCTCTCCATCCTCTATAGCTGTTCTCTTTTAATGAGTAGCTGTAGATGACAGCTTTAATCACTGCCTGTGGCCGTCGAGAGAGAGAAAGAGAGAGAAGAGAAGGCTGTTAATGATAGAATAGAAGAGAGCCATTTGCATCTATCATTTCCAAATCACTCTTTATGATAATGCAGTGGAGCGAAGGGAGAAGACACACACACACACATCCAGCAGGACTGGATTTGTTCATGGTGATAGACTGAGGCCCTGTGTCCTTCAACATGTCTTCATTGTGCTTTTGAACACAAACACAAAGCCATAATCATAGCTGGTACCATTACAGTCTGCAAATAGATCAAAGTTTCTAATTTGCGCAATAAACAATCAATCACTACTGGGTTGTATGGAATAACAATCATCCTGTGCCTTACCCGTCTATATTTTGGAACCTAAACAACCAAATCCCAACACACCAAGGTCAAGGTTCGATTCCCAGGGATGCATGCTCATGAAAAAACAGATTGCTTGTTCAAAGCAATGGATTGTGTTTGGCTAAAGTGTCTGCGAAATGAATAAATTGTATTAGTGTACGATTATACACGATTTGATGATGGGTTTGCAGTCTTCAAAATGTCTGTGGTATTAAAATGTGAAACAAAAGACACTTTATGGTCTAAAATGTACAATAAATATAAATTTGTGCACTATATCAGCTAAATGTCAGATGTTCTTTGGATCATTGGTAATTCATGCAGGATGAAAGAAAAAAAGCATTACTTAATTTCCATTATATATGAGTAGACGTGCCCTTTGTACACCTATACAAAACAATCTTTTAACACAATATACTGTACTGGCTTTTGTTATAGACGTTCTGTTCTCATACTGTACATCAGAATGCTTAAAGCCTCGACACCACGTTTAAATACCGACATTGTAATGGCCAAGAGCGCACTGGTTGTTTGAGATAGTATTGAAATCAAGAAAAAAATAAGACACCAAACAAATTTAAGAAATGTACATCAGTCACAAGGTCACATGATGTGTAAACAGTAAGAATGCACTGTAAATCTTGAAACACCTTCAACATACACAGTGCAGCTCAATTAAAAGCACTCTGTATGTTTGAAAAACACATGTACAAAATGAATGTTTAAGTCCTGCAATGATTCTTAAGAATAATGAGAAGATGCTTATCCAAACACAAGCTCTTGATTATACTCCAAGCGATCAATATCCAGCAGACGAGGCATCCAGAAGTGTCACGAAAACATCTCAAATGTCTGTCAAAGCTACTCGGCAGAATGCAGAATCCTGGGCTAGATTAGAGTGACCTTGACTGTTCAAAGACATCAAGCTGGAAAGACTTCAAACTGCAGACAGGACAAAAACAGCCCAAATCTCAACAAAGGGAACACTGGCGAAAGAAGAATCCTAAGCAACGCACACAGACAAGACAATAGCCCTTCAGGCAAATGCCTCCTTTCTCTCCCTGGTTTTCCTCAGAGCCCTTCTCTCCACCCTCCCTCTTGCTTTCTTCTCCTTTCTTTCTCCCTTCCCAGCCCTTTCCCTCCCTCTCCCTGCAGATGGCTGAGGGGGGAGAGGGTTTTGCTTCAGTAATCCCCTGCCACACAGACGGAAAAGCTTGTTACTGCATTGCTGATCACCGCAGAAAGTCAAAGTGGAGCCAGAGAGAGGTCAGTCGGAATTAGGCCACATTTTAACTCCATGGATTTGACTAATTCCCCAATAAGCCTTTTGAAACCCAACCTGTTCTGGCGATGCCCAGAGCTCAGGCTCGACTTAGGCACCGAAAACTGCTCGAGAAAATCTGCCTGAGCCTAATTTACACTGGCACAAAGAGAGTGCGCGGACCAACACACACCTGTACATGTGCACGCTAGCGCCAATATTTTTACACACACACACAAACACACAAGCATGACTCTGGCAGGCGCGCTAAGCTTTTCCCAAAGACCAGGCTGGAACAATCGACCAAATAATCATGGATTTTCAATGGGAGTGAGTGGAATTTGAGCAGGCCAAACATGACACCAGAGCTCTGGGTCTCAGCTGCTTTAGAGCTCAGAGACTCTTTGAAGCTCTATCATGATAATAGGCCAAAGACTCAAGGCCTCTGCGCATCAGGCCCTGTTGTTGTCAGTTACTCACTTTGAAGGGAAAAAAGAGCTCAGAGCTGAAAAGAGCCGAACAAAGAACACAAGAAGTGAAGGTTTGAAATTTCTCACTGCAAAAAGCTGCATTATTAAAAACGTTGGGTCTTATAGGTAAAGGTCAACAAAGAGGAAGTGATTATTTAATTCATCCATTCTTATATAGCAGGTTTCACACTGAAAATCTTAGTATTTTATAGCAAATACTAAAACATTGACATATACAGTATCTCACAAAAGTGAGTACACCCCTCACTTTTCAGCAACCATTTTAGTATATCGTCTCAGTTCTATAAAATTTTCGTATAGTATACTATTAAAATGAAACTTTGGATATATTTTAGAGTGTCAATGTGTGCTTGTTATGCAGTACATTGGTTTATGTCCTCTGGAAAAATAACTCTACAACAGCCATTATTGTCGAAATATAGCTGGGCAAATTAATGTGAGTACACCCGAAGTGATAACTGCTGTATGGTTTAACCCACTTGTTACATGCCACATGTCATTCAGTCATGTCAGTTTTGTTCTGCTGACAGGGACCATTAGCAATATTGTGTATTTTGTATTAGAAGCAGATTACAATTTGTGCTTTGACTTAAAATTCTTCTTCATATGCCCCACTGGATGTTCAACATGCACATCATTGGCAAAGTAACTCTCTGAAGGATTTGCGATATCGTTATGGTTGCTATCCTACAAAGATGGATTTGGCTAAAGAGAGTCTGTAACATTCCTTTAAATCTGAGTTGCAGTACAATGTGGCCAGGAGTCGTCAGAGGTTTCCTAAGAGCGAGTTCCATTCTCGGAGTCTAGGTGCATAGTAACGGGTTTCGGGATGCACAGAAGGTGAAGGTCCTATGTGGCTGTGCGTTAATTTGGGTACATGTTTAACGCTGGTTCTCGAGAATATTACAGCGCATGATGTGTGCTAGTGCATGCTTTATGAGTTGCAGAAGCGGGAGGTCAGTTGGCAGTTGCTTCAAACTCTACGCGCAAATGCATACACAGTGTCTGCATGTGTTCTGTTTTGCTCCCCGAAGTGAGAAGCCTCTTCTAAAAGCTGGCCAAAAGCACAAGGACCGCAATTACATTCCGTTTTGCTGAGACAACCTGTCCTAAGAGCACTGCAATTATCCTGGAATCCTATGTCCTTTGTGGTTTGCTGAGTTACTTATCCGTATATATCTTGTTTGGCTCAGATGGTGTTTCTATCTTGCGTGTGCGACGCCCTTGGTTGAGGGTACCCTAGGAAATTGTGTCTTGCCTACATTAAGCATGTGGGGTGGTAGCATCATGGTCTGGGCTGCATGATGTGCTGCTGCGTACTGGGCGGATGCTGAGGGAAAACATGGTTCCAGCAGGTACTGTGACATTCTGAAGCAGAACTGATGCCCTCCCTTCAGAAATGGGACGAACACGGACATTTTCCAAACATTATGATATGCGACCCCCAACTGCTTTGCTGAGAAAGCTGAAGGTGAAGGTGATGGAGTGGCCAAGTATGTCTCCAGACCTGAACCCTATTGAGCACCTGTGGGGCATCCTCAAGCGGAAGGTGGAGAAGCGCCATGTGTCTAATATCCAGCAGCTCTGGTGAAGTTCAATGCCGAGGTTATTAAGCAGTGCTAGATTAATTTCAATGGTGCTCACACAAAATATTGACACTTTGGACACAGTTTGAAATATTTTTCACTTAGGCGTTGTACTCACTTTTGTTGCCAGTTATTTAGACAACAATGGCTGTATGTTGAGTTTTTTTTTAGAGGACAGTAAATCTGTACTGCTATACAAACTGCACATTGACTAGTCTAAAGTATATCCAATTTTCATTTCTATAGTATTGTCCCTTGACAACATATAATAAAATGGTTGCTGAAATGTGAGGGGTGTACTCACTTTTGGGAGATACTGAATGTAACATTTTACACTGATAATCTTTGGAATTTGAGAATAGACTTTCAGACTCTATTATGCTTGTAACTACAAGATGTTATTTGATGAGAGCTTTAATAAAATATACTATATACAACAATAGTACAATACAGTCTGAAAAAAACCACATTGTTAATAATGATTAAACAATGTTAATACTGATTAAACTGATCTTGTTAATAATTCATTCACAACGGTTTTCATTTTAAATTCATTTTAAACAGTTGCATGTGGTTTTCAATGTATTAATAATGTAGCAACTATGCTTAATAAATAACAAAATCTGTTGCTGCACTTGACTAAATAGCCACCCAGGAATAGAATGCAAAAATCTACACAAACTGTATCTGAGCTTTATAAATATTACCAGCTAATTAGATTTTTATGAAGAAAATGTGAGTAGTGCTTGCCCCAATACTGACATTTATGAGGTGGGTTAATCATCCTGGTCCAAGTCTCTAATGCTTACCAAAATATCAATATTATGAAATATTACTACAACTTAAAATAACTGTTTTCTATGTTATTATATGTTAAAACGTAATTTATTCCTGTGATTGCAAAGCTGAATTTTCAGAATCATTACTCCAGTCTTCAGTGTCACATGATCCTTCAGAAATCATTCTAATATGCTGATTTGCTACTCAAGAATTTTTTTTATCATCAGTGTTGAAAACAGTTGTGCTGCTTAATATTTTTGTGATACATTTTTAAGCTTTCCTTTACGATTCTTTGTTCTCTCTGAACAATATCACACAAGTAGCTAAAATCACCATCACTAACACAGACCGTTTCTCAAAAATACCAAATACTATTATTACTATTATTAAACACAACCATCATTTATATTACAGTATTATTTACAGATCAATAATGTTTAATAAACAACAACAGCCATTATAAAAGTTGCTAAGCAATTCAGTCAAAAGCACAAAAGCAACGCTCTAATATACAGCATTAAAGTTATATAATAATATAAAGTTATGAACTTTGCCCTCAGCCCAAACTATTTGCTCTGGAGCAAATAATAGATTAATGAGACCAAAGATTGTCTGTTAGATTTACAAACTGAATATTTGAAGTCTAAATTACTACATTTTCGCCTAAAAAAAACTCCTGAAACTACATTGGTAGAGAACCAGTGTGCATAAAGTAATATTGATACTACATGTTGAGGGCACAATCTTGGAGACGACCCTAAATGCTCTTTTCAGTCAGCATGAAACTGACCTTCAAACAAAGTGCATACCAAGAGGTTATTAATAGCAACTGCAGAGATGATTGGGTCAAGTATTGCTTTTCACAGTTACAGTTCGCCTTTAGCACAACTTTAGCCTACTTTCAGTCTCTTAGAATCAGACATGCATTATGATTGATTTTAGGAGCTAAGCATGTTTGAAACACTTATCCACGCTGCGTCAACAGATCTAAACAGTGGCAAAAGCTATCATAAACAGAAATGTTAAGTACTTCACAGACAACGACAATTACCTCCTCTGGGATAAACCCCCCCCACCCCCCCCCCCCCCCCCCCCCCCCCCCCCCCCCCCCTTGTCTATAATGACAATAATGAAAAAAAAAATCTTCATTATTTCCCAAGTGACTCTGGAGTTGCAATTTCTAAACAGCAACATGTTTGCATAAAATCACACATATGCGGTCTGAATCAGTGATCTGCATTCATAGGCAGCTCTTAATCCCTTCCTGTCAAAATCTGACTAAAAACACATCGTGTGAGTATTCATTATGATAGACTAATATGCACCACATTATTCAAATGAGCTGCTGTCATACGTTCTTGTGTGAATCTCCACTAGTGTGATCATTTGTAATGGACTGTTTTCGTGCCTGAGGGTTTCTGTCTAGAAAAATATGAAAACATGTGTTTGATCTCGGTGCTGGGTGACAGGTATCTCATTCCACTCTGACAGCTCAAATATCCATCAGAGTTGAAGAGAGAGTAATAATTACCTATCAAACCTGCATGCGACCAAGCCACACAACAGCACAGACACAGGAAGATTGCACAGATCAATTAAAATTAAAATGCGGAGATGAGTGCATGGGACACAGATACATAAACACATCCAGAATGACACACAGACGGACAACACATGGATTTAGTGTTAAGAGCAAGGTCTCTCGCTCTTATCCTACAGATGAAGTGATAAAACCAGTGTTCCAGATGAGAGGCAACACTTAAAGCTAGTGCTGATGAGCTTTACTGGGAGAAAGCTGTGAGCAATGAATGAGTGAGTGTACATTTTAATGAGTCCATTAAGGTCTCTTTACTAACAACCAAGGACAGAATAAGCTTCCCATAAACCCATTAGATTACACAGAGATGTTTAAAAGCAGCGGTCTGGACTGTGTTTGTGTGTGCTTCCTTTGAATCTTAAAGGTGTGTCATTTCTACTGAATTAGATTTCAAACAACTTTAGAAAAACACTCCCACACATCTGTCTCAAATAACACTGCTGGTTGAGGTCAAACCTTTCAAAAAGAAAAAAAATCAATTATATATTTATTATACTGCTTAGAGGATACAAACACACACACACACACCACACACACAATCATCTTATATTTATGCATTTGATATTACATGAAAATATGTTCTTAGAAGTATCTAATCAGAAATAACAATATTAGTAATATTAACTGATCTTTATTTTTTCAACGCATTACATATATGTAAAATTAAATGTTATTTATGATCTTTAATCACACAATTGAATGATATACACTACCATTTCAAACATTTGGTTTCAATAAGATTTTAAAAGAAATTATACACTTTTCAGCAGGGACACATAAACTGACGAAAAAGGACACAGCAAGACTTAATTATGACCTTCTCATTCAATTTATTAAAGAATACCTGAAAACAAAATGATCATGTGGTTTCCACAAAACATAAGCAGCCCAACTGTTTTGTAAATGTCATATAAGAAAATGTTAGCTGGCCACCAAACCCAGTCATTTTTTATTCATGTATTCAGAAATTAAGATTTCTGAAAGATCATGTGACACCGAAGACTAGAGTAATGGCTGCTGAAAATTCAGCTTTGCCACCACAGGAATAAATTACACTTTTAAAAATATTAAAATAGAAAACATTTATATTAAATTGTAATAATATTTCAAAATATTAATTTCGAATCTATATATTAGATATATAAAATAAATGCAGCTTGGTGAGTCTTAGAGATTATTCAAAATATAAAACAAAAATCTTGCAGACTGCAAACTTCTGTTTGTTGTAGATGATTACAACATAAATAATGTAGGAACAATGCTTAATAAATCATGAAATTCTTGAATACAGATGCTTAATTATGATTAAAGAATACCCTTATGTTTCAAAAGAAATAAACAGCCCGCGGAAGCCAGTACGAGACTGCCAGTTAACACCCAGCTCACCGGACGAAACCCCATGCAGAAAACAAATAGTCCTCTCATGTCCTCCAAACGAGAGGAATACGATTCTGCAATGCTTGTATCTCTAAACAGTCCCCAGTACAATGGGGGAACAAAACATGGCACAATCAATCAACACAGAGACCAAGGTCCCAAAAAGAGAACTTTTTCAAAACTTGTTGAAATGTGGATATTTTGTTGCATTTATCCATTGGTTGATGTCGCAATGCAACCACGGTTCTTCTTATGTGTACGAAAAGGTGAGGGGTGCAAACTTTGGACCGGTGGACGTGAAATATGATTGTGGGCTACACAAAAAACGAGTGTGCTTGTGTGTGTGGGTGTGTGTGTGTGGTGCATGGCTTCCCACAATCCCATCATAACAGCTCAGGATGGGTTGGCAAATGACTGCTCGAGCCCTGCCTGTCTCTCTCTCTGCTTGGCTCTCATTAGCAGCTGGCAACACCACATGAGAGATGAGTGGGGGGGGGGGGGGGGAATGAACGAATGAATTAACAGCTGTACTCGCGTGGTGAAGATAGCGAGACTCACCTACAAAGCTAAGAAAGACAAAGTGGATAGAAACGGAGGAAGTGATAAAGAGAGAGAAGAGAGGGAGCGATAGTCCTCATCTCAGTAGATTTAATTAAAACTGGGGTGAGCAGATGGGGGGAGATGGAAGGAAGTCCAACAGGAGACAGCTCATCTGTCTGAGCCACACTCCTTTCCCCCCCATTTCTCCTTCTCTCTCTCAGTTCCCTATATCGTTTCTCTCTCTCCTTTTTTAATGAATCCTTGGCTTTCTATAACCTCCCAATTTAAAGCTTCCACTCTGGACGGATGACAGACGGCCAGTCCAGATCAGCAAGAATGAATGTGTGTGTGTGTGTGTGTGTATGGAAGTACTGTATAAACCAGGTTTGCTCAGGCATGTTGAGCTGGACAGAAATTATGTTTTACAGTCCAAATTTAGTGTCTAATACAAATAGCTTACTTATAGGTGACTCTATATATTTCTTAAAGCTATAAAGCAGAAGACAATAGTGTCATTATTCAGCTCAATTCAGTTCAAGTTTTGTTCTCATCAAGTGTCACTGCTGTGAAATCGCTGATATTGCTGAATAAAAATAAATAAATAAATAAAAAACGGTGACAAGGAACCCAAACTCCATCAGGTGACAGAAATGGAGAATAAAAAAACCTTTGGAGAAAACAGGGGCTCATATTTAAGGGAGAGTTCAGGCGAAAATGAGGAAACAAGGTCATCATGTTAGTTGCATGATCTGTCTGAGTCCCGACAGTCTTCGTTCTCGCGTGGAGGACACATAGGAAGATAGGGTGTAAAAAAACAATCTCGAGGGTTGACCTTGCCATACAGTGAAAATTGCAAAAAAATTCAAAACATGAGATATAATTTTTTGTGTAATCGAAACCAGGCATCTGTGGTCTCATGAATCTATTAGTTGTTCCAGGTCGTATTCGTTTTCACTGAGCACAAAGTTATGTTTCAAAACTTTATATATTTATTTAACGTTACCATAGTACAGCACTGACTTTGTAGCATACGTCTGACTGAATTGTTTGATTTGAATTTGTCTGATTATGTCATTTTATTATACATAATCAGATAATCAGAAGATAATCAGAGTATATGTGTACATGTTGCCTGAACGACATATTTTTACATAATATGTTCTATATTTTAAAATGAAAACAAAAAGCGTGTTTTATATTTTGTTTTGTTAAGTATACATACAATGAAGGTAATCAAAGTATGTACGCATTGCATTAACCACATTTTGTGGCTATTAATATGTTTAAATGAAAATGAAAAGAGGCAGCAGTGTTTGATATCATATTTCATCTTATTGTAAATATATATATACAGTGAGGTATACTACTTTGGAGTTCGCACCCCCAAGTCAAAATTGGCAAGTTCAAACTATCAAGGACACAAGTCTGAACTTTGCGTACCTGGTATTGAGAAACGGCTAATGTCTTCAGTGAGTACTGTTAGCTCTTTTCAGGAGCATAGAATTACAGGATGTTTGTTTGCTTTTATTTACTGGGGTTTTGTCTCACTTTCACATTTAATTACCTTTAATGAGTAACTTAAGTAACTTAACATTGTTGCTGAAGTTTACAATGAGCAAACCCGAGAAAAATGATGAGGTCAGGGTAATGAAAGACAGAGCGCTAAACATGACCTGTATAGAATCTCTGTCTGTAGAAATCTGCAGAATGCAAATACTTATCATTCATACAATTCAACACATCCTTCAGCCCTTGTAACTGATTGAACAAATTCAAGATTATGATTGCTGCAATTAAATCATTCAGGAAAGTGTTGATTATAGGAATCCATTTATACTCCTGCTGTGTCACAATGAGCGTTTACAAAAGTACAAATTAAGAGTTCATTTGCAAAAACAGATAACTCAATTTTTATTTTTTTGCAGAAATCACGGTTTTATTGTGCATTCCAAGTAATATCAATCAAACTGCAGGTGGGTTATTTTGATTAAGTAATAATAACTAAAAACAAATACAGGTGATTTACAAAATTAAAGTTCACTGAAAGTATGTTTTTTTTATATATTAAAAGTTTGTTTTATAGCAAAAGCAGATAACTCCAACAGCCGTTTTTTTTGGGCAAAAGCAGATAACTCCACATTTCATGTTTAATCTTTGTAATCTCCTCAGATGACAATGTAGATGCCTGACAAACGTTGTTGTTGTTGTGATCATAAACTGTATGGATGTGATTACACGCAATACATGGCGCTTTTCCCTCACCATTGTAACGCGCTGCTTTTGCAAGGTTCCGTGAAAACGTTTCAGCTTTTATTTTCCTTTTTCGCCCTGAAGAAGATATCACATGTTCATTAAGTTCGTCGAAATTATCCACTTTTAGTCAGCTTTGATGAAACTCCTCCCAGCTAGCACGTCTTTTCAAGTAAAGTGCCTGGTCACATGACTGAATTTTTTTTAAAACAGCTGTTTCCGTGTCTGAGTCGGAAAATGGGAACGATTGGCTTCTGTTCAAAAACAACAAGGGTGCTTGTCGGCTTCTGCAGTAAAACGTGAAATCGCGATGCCTTGAAAGTGGACAAAACCGTGTTTTTTTGACAAAACGTGTTTAGGGTTCAGATCGCACTATATGTGGAGAATAATGCACGGCAATCAGCTCTTTTTTTTTTGCATATGACTCTTCATATTTAAAAATTCTGTCAATTGAAATTAAGAATCAAGGGGACAAAATATGATTTTTGATGAAATTGTAATGTAATGAATTCAACTACACACGCAGAGTTGTAGCCCCATTAATACATTTTAAAGACATTTAAATACATTCAGCAGAATTCAGTAGTTTTTCCCTCACAATCACTGCAGATAATTTGAAAAACATATACATTTTGTACTGCTCCATTTAGTGGCTGGTACAACATTCATAGATTTCACATCATCTTGTTAGCAGCTTTAAAAAAAATTTCATTGTACAGTGATATTTATTAAGGTAAATTATTTCAAAAGTGAAATGTGTTATGTTTTTAAAAACAAACACCTAGATGGTAAATGTAAATTACATGTAAAAGCAAATAAAAAAGTGCATGGGTGACTGTCAGAGTTTATCATAAATTAATACTAAGAAATGTCCATGCATCACTTAAAACGCTTTTCCACTTTCTAAACTTTTCGCTTTTCTTTTCCTTTTTCTTTTTTTGCTTAGCTCAGTTCACTACTACATTAATCTCATTATCCTTTGAACCTTTTCACCGCTGATGCCAAATGCAATTTGTATTCTGCGGCCCGGCAAAGAGCCCTAAACTGATTATCTCAGTATAAACCGTGGCAGTCCTGGATATTGTAAGGCCTGAAAGCCCCTTCTAGCCTGTGAAAGGGGCTCCCATATGCCCTCAGAGTTTCATGACACAATGTTGCGTCTGCTTTGCAAGGAAGAAATTAAGCGTGTGAAAGTCTACGCAAAGCC
This sequence comes from Sinocyclocheilus anophthalmus, assembly GCA_018155175.1. Taxonomy (NCBI): domain Eukaryota; kingdom Metazoa; phylum Chordata; class Actinopteri; order Cypriniformes; family Cyprinidae; genus Sinocyclocheilus; species Sinocyclocheilus anophthalmus. The sequence continues at coordinate 29,891 of JADLZN010011778.1, forward strand.
CTCATTTTCCAGTTAATCAAATCTCTGCCTAATCAAATTAGCGCACATAATTCAGCTAGATGCGTGGCACAAAAAAGGCATTATCCCCTCTCTCCGGAGCTGAAAAGAAGGGAACCAGCGTGGTATCTCTCCATGGGCCTCCGCATCAGCCGCAGTCAATAGAAGAGGCTGGGAGACGGGGATGGCCTCTCAGGGGGTCAGAGGGGAGGACTTCAACGGGAAGGGGAGGTCTGAAAAGGGGAGGGCAGGGGTGTTAAAGTTGGAGCCGCCGGGGTGAGCAGAAACTGCAGGGTGGAGGGAGACTTTGGCAGCGATTAAGTTCCCAGCTTATTAAAAGGCCTGGCTCAGTGCTCTCCTCACGGGAGCAGCCCAACGCTTGCTAATGAGGTACTTGTTTAATTTTCTTTCAAAGGGCTGGACATCTGTGACGAACTCTCTCTCTCTCTTGCCCCTCCCTTCACCTCGCTCGGCCTCCCTGTGCGCACAAAGCCCGTCTATCAATAGACCTACAGCGCCTCTCTGGTTTGATGAAGTGTTTTCCATTGTATACAGCAGATAATGTGTTCAGAGTGCGGCAGGACTATCAGTATTACCTCTGATCTCTCATCCCAGTCAAAGCCCATCATGAAAACTCAATAGCGCTGTGGGTTCAATGGCGAAGCGGGCAGAGCATCTCCTCCCTGTCTCTAATTGATTTCCTCTCCGTGGATGATGTGTACGGGAGGGTGCGTCGTGCCGGACCGCTGTGATGGCGGCTCGCTGTCCTTCACCTGAATCTTAAGGGCTTGTGTTTGTGATGTGTTCCGGAGCTGTCATCTAGGATTCAGTTTTATGACTTGAGGGACCTGATCTTAGATCATCCGTAGCTGCAGCATACTGTAGATAAGCTAATTGGCTTAACTGCATTGATTAGAAGCACTTCCTCTGGGTTAGCAAGACCCAGAATGCAGTCTGGTAGTGGCCAGGAGGCCCTAAGACAGAATTGGAGTGCACCTTTCCTGTGTATACTGATCTAAAATTGTCTTAAAATGATTATTGCAGGCTTTTGAACGTCTTTGCTGAATCAACAATCTATTCAGTTTTCAATTTTAACACAGAGTGAGATATAACTCAAACACTCGATTTTAAAACTGTTGAATAAGAAAGGATTTTGACATTAAAAATAAATAATATACCTATTTTGTTTTTTTTTCCGAAATATGAATACTTTTATTCAGCCAGGATTCCTTAAATTGATCAAAAGTTACATTGTTACCAAAGATCTCTGTTTCAAATAAATGCTTTTTTTTAATCACCAAAAAAATCCCAAAACAAAAATATTAAGCAGCACATGTTTTCAGCAATGATAAAAATAAGAAATGTTTCTTGAGCACCAAATTAGAATGTTAAAATAATTTCAGAAGGATCATCCGAATCAGCTAGATTAATGGCTGCTGAAAATTCAACTTTGACATCACAGGAATACATTACATTTTCAAATATATTAAAAAAAGAAGAAAAAAAGCATTTTTAAATTGTAATATTTTAAAATATAACTGTTTTTACTGCATCATTTTCATAATGACCATTCAACTCTACAAAGCACCTCAAGACTCAGTAAATGAAATGTTAAACATTCAGCTGTTGATCTGTGTCTATAAAGTTTTCCACCTGAAACAACCGTATGTCAGTTTTACAAAACAGCAGGACCATTGCTAAGAAAAAAAACAAAACACTAACTTTGGGCCACCAGTTCAGAATAAAAGCAACAAAAGGTTATATATTTCCCTCTATTCTAGTTTAGTTTTACTTTCCCCCTCCTCTCTCCATTTTTCTCTTCGGCCTGTAATTGGTATTCAAAGGAGAATGTGTCTTGTCTCTTGCTGTCGGTCACTTCTAGTTATTTTATAATACGTTCCCCCCTCTCCCATTATGAGAACTGCCAGATTCATATTTGCACTTTGATACCCTCCCTAATGTGTGTAGACAGACATGGCATACCAACATGCTCCTCCCTAACCACCTTCACCTTTCTTTATCAGAGACACTCATGTAGTGTGTGTGTGTGTGTGTGTGTGTGTGTGTTGAGACTGCCAGACAAATCAAGCACTCAGCTCCAATCTGCTCAATGTAAACAGGAACTAACGATGGCAGGAGGTCAGAGGTCAATCCCATGGATCAAGCCTCAGCTGGAGCGCGGTTATTGCTGGATTCAGTTCACAGGGGGAGGGGCGTTGCTGGGGACAAAGACGGAGGCTTAGCACCCTGAAGCCCTAAAGTCAGATCATAACTAAACTGCACATTATTATAGCCGTGCCTCTAGAGAGGGCCATCTGTGCCGTCTAATGGGCTTCAGTGAGGCGGTCAGAGCTCAAGTTCATTTATGAAAACGATGATGATGATGACAATGTTAATGGTGCTTCAAGGAAACAAGTCTTGCCACTGGCACCGGCAGGAAATCCAACCGATACCGGCCATTCGCTGCACCCCGCTGTTATATTACGACAAGCTTTATGAAGTGCTTTTTATGAAGCTTTTTACTGTGGGGCATCGTTGTTGCAAGTTATGGTTTGGCTGGATTTTGTGTTTATTCAGTAACATACTGTATACGAATACACTGAATGTTTTCACCTTTTGTAACAATTGAGTCCCAAAACTGTCCTCAGTGTGAAAAGGAATGGGATGGGTTCAAAAATGCATAAGAAAACCAAAGACTCTGTAGGACCTGGAGGATTTTTCTAAAGAACAGCAGGCAGTTTTACTGCTCAGGACAAACAAGGGATGAATAACTATCAAAAAACATAAAATCAGTCAAACACAACAGTCATACACAACAAACAGTATTGAGATTCAAGAGTATGTACACTTTTGAACTGGTTAATTTGTGTAATTCAGTTATTATTTTGTATTGTGGACAATATGTGAACATCTATCATATTTTTTTTTTCAGGACAGTACAAAAAAAAATTAAATAATTTTGCAATATTCTGCAAGGGGTATGTAAACTTATGAGCAAAAATTTATATTGGACGAGGATTTTTTTTCAACATTCAAATATATGCATAATAAAGTGACGTTTTTACTATACAACAACATCTGACATTATGAAACAATTTCTTTGGCACAGTATAGTGGTGCAGGTATGACATCAGAACCTGGAAGACTAATTTGTTTAGTTCAACAATGTAAACTGCACACACATACCAAAAACACTAAATTTGAAGAAGTTATGTTTATTTTTGAAAGCATATGTTTATAATAAACAATAAGACAGTTTGGGGCCTGAGTGTGTGCAGGTTAGATCATAAAACAAACTGCCAAAGTATTGTAAAGTTATGTTTACAGGCTTCATTTATAAATTGAAAAACCAGATTATAAAGTGGGCCAAGCAACACACAGACGGCACTGATGTAATGAGTAGTAATTTACAACGTAAATTATTTTCAAACAAAGCTCAACCAAACATCAATTATCTTTTTTTTAAAGATATAAATATATAAAAATAGCTCAACATGGCAGATACGAAAGAAAACGCAACTGTCTCTTCATCAAACGCTGCACGCCATCCCAGAGTTGTTTGGAGTGCATGTCAGTCCAGTTGACCCCGGGTTGGCATGACTTAGATGTGTATTTAGTGTGTTTGTGTGTTTAAGTAGTGGCCATGTCTTCTGTTGACCGTGAGGTGATCAGTCATGTGGTGGTGTGTGAGAGACAGGGCCAGATAAAGGCAGAACAGATAAGGTCAGAAAGAAAAAGAGAAAGAGGGGTCAACACCAGATTCATTAAGATGACCATTATCTCTGACTAGCAGTGAACCATGGTGACAAAGAGAGGGAGCCAGTAGATATAAATACACTCTATGCAAGTACGCACAATGAACAAATGTGCACTCCCATTTGCATAATAATGTTCTCTACTCTTACATTTAGATCACTTTTGCCGTCATCTAACACTCACTTAAAGTCAATATAACAATGCTGATAAGTGTAGTCTTTAGCAAATTATTTTTAATGGTGTACAATAAAATGTGATGCCTAAACTCATTTAGCATTTGAAACAAATAGCATTTAAAACTAGAATTTAGTTCTTAATGGTCTTTTTTTTTGTTTACCCAAAGATTAAAATTCTTTGTTGTTCCAAACCCCTGTGTCTTTCTTTCATCTGTGAAGCATAAAAAAGATATTCTGAGAAATTACTAGAAAGTGCTTTTTTGTCCTTACACTGGAAGTCAATGGGCACCAAACTGTTTGGTTAACAATACTATTAAAATATCCTCTTTTCTGTTTTGAAGAAGAGAGTCAAGCAGGTTTGGAACAATATGAGGGTGAGTAAATGACAGAATTTTCACTTTTGGCTGAATTATCCCTTTATCTTTGAGGCAATTTTCTATTCACATTATTGGTTACTGGTAACAGGATCAGCCAGATGCCTAATTGCACACACAACAGTGTTTGAACTCAAACCTTTGTAGCTAAATGTGCTTGCATTCAAATATCTTCAGGCTTTACGTTTGTGTGTGTATAATACATATAAATATTTTGTGGTCTAGAATTACCACATTTGTCGTGGACTATTTTATAGCTTTCCGTAAAACAAAAAACAAACCACTAACACTGCATGTTCTCAGCTCATCATTAAAAGTGCTTGTAAAATCAAACTCATCAGCGGTAAACAAATCTGGCATGCTTTGCAAGGTACCAAGAATGATAACTAGCTAGCTAAAAAAAAAGAGAAAAACTTGTGGAGGTGTTTCTCGCAGAAATCCTGCCAGCAAACTCTCTGCCCTGGTGAAATGTGATCAGAAAAAGCCCTTCAGCTACACTGCTCCTCCAACTTTCCCCTCCTGGGTTTCCTCTACTGTAGCAGATCATGTTTTTTATGTTGTGGGTAAACTTTGCTCCCGGCTACACCTTCCGCCTCGTAGTGAATCATCATGCCGAGCCTTGGAGGTGGCCTTGAGGAAGTCGAACACGGGCACGGAGAGTTTTAAACCGAGCTGTGAGGGTGGATGGGGTGAAGCTCTTGACAGGCACCGCTGCTGGCAGTTACAGAGCATGTTAAATCATGCATGCAGGTGTCGGGGCCTACAAACAGACTGGACCCATCCTGCCAGGCTGAAAGTGAACCACAGTGTCTACCACTCAAACACTGAAAAGGGGGTTGAGAAGGCCAGGCTAACCTCCAGCTCAACTGTCAGGTTTAGTGCAAAATGTTCGTGCTGTGTATAGAAACACATTCCCACTGACACTCTAGATATGAAAAAGTCCTAGTAAAAAAAAAAATAGATGCCATATTTAATCTTATACAAAAGAATATCACCATGAACAATGGAAGTACACTCAAAATATTTGATACAATATTTGGCACACAAAAAAAAAGAATTGTGAGATTTATACTCAGAATTCTGACTTTTTCTGGCAATTAAAAGGTTATATCTCACAACTTCTGACTTTTCTTAAACAAATAGGTAATTGCAACTTTTTATCTTACATTGGAGACTCTTTTCTCGCAACTGGGAATTCATTTAGACTTTTCTTCCCAAAATTGCGACTTTATATCTCACAATTCAAGAATTCAGAGTGTCCACAATCCTTTGCAAATGCTGTTTCAGGAACATGGAATGAGATGACCTCATTTTGTGAAAGAGCTAAAGCAATAAACATATTTAGTTTGATCAGTAGTTGAACATGACATATTAAGAATACACAACTGTGAGAGAGCCAGCGCTCAACAGGATTTAACTGTCACTAAAATATTGTTGACACATACACCATGGTAATGATACACTTCCTCAGCTAACGGTATTATAGCCCATTAATCCTGATAGAGCGCTTAATTCATGCAGAAAAGCAGTAGGTGATGCATACATACGAACACGCGCACAAATATACTCTTCTGTCATTTTTAAGAGCACAAAATCTGTTAATCTCATAGATTAGGATTAGCCTGTGACGTCTCAGAAACAAAAGTGAGATGAAAGCAGCGTTGAGCTGCAACATCTTGCAGCAGAAATCCCATTTGCTTCATAATGATACTACTGACGAGCATCTAAAGCTTAGCTGAGCTTTGCAAATGTAAACAAGTAATATCTCCTTATATTTCTGATGTGTCAACATGCAAAAAGCTGCTTTACAAAGAGACAATTCCTGACAGGTATAGATATATATAACTATATATATATATTAATATACACAACAAACACACACACACACAACACACATCAGAATATATAGATATGTTCTCCCAAGTTTATATACTTCATACATGTGCTAGCAAATGTGGACCATCCACTTGGGCCACTATGGACATGTCAGACCTCCTAGCCAATGTCCACTGCTCAGTGGCACCCTAGTTCATACCTCCAAACTGACCAGACTTTGCAGATAAATTCAAATGCTGATCAAGGATCATTTCACGCTAAGCAGATCTGACAACAATAATTCCATCTTAATTTTCTCCTAAGGCCCTTGAGTCCTGAGAGCAGTGGCAGTAGTATGCTGGAGCACAGTCCCGCCCGGTGCCTGCCATCTGTGGCTGATGCATTATTTAGCTTGCTCAGCCACTGATTAGCATTAACGCTATGGTAATGGCCCTCCGGGCTCCTCCAGGTCTACCTACCTCCCAGCACACCCTGAGGTCTCTCTCACTCAACTGATCTCTCTTGCACTCACTTCCTTCTCCCTGCATTTCTAGCCTCTTAAATGGCCTCAAAAAGGTTGCTTTAATTTTTTATGTCATGTGTTGCCGGGGGGGACCGCATTAAACCCAAAATTAAAGTTTTTTTTACTTTTAGTCCATGTCTTTGAAACCATCTAATATGCTAGTGCAGTGGTTCAAGTGGAGACTCAACACTATATACAGTGGGTACGGAAAGTATTCAGACCCCCTTAAATTTTTCACTCTTTGTTATATTACAGCCATTTGCTAACTATTTAAGTTATTTTTTTTCTTCATTAATGTACACACAGCACCCCCATTGACAGAAAAACACAGAATTGGTGACATTTTTGGCGATTTATAAAAAAGAAAAACTGAAATATCACATGGTCTAAGTATTCAGACCCTTTGCTCAGCATTTAGTAGAAACACCCTTTTGATCTAATACAGCCACGAGACTTTTTGGGAAAGATGCAACAAGATTTTCACAACTGGATTTGGGGATCCTCTGCAATTCCTCCTTGCAGATCCTCTCCAGTACTGTCAGGTTGGATGGTAAACGTTGGAGGACAGCCATTTTTAGGTCTCTCCAGAAATGCTCAATTGGGTTTAAGTCAGGGCTAGGGCTCGGGCATTCAAGAACATGTAACAGGAGTTGTGTGAAGCCATCCTCGTTTATTTTAGCGTGTGCGTAGGGTTATTGTCTTGTTGGAAGGTAAACCTTAAGCCCAGTCTGAGGTCCTGAGCACTCCGGAGAAGGTTTTCGTCCAGGATATCCATGTACTTGGCCACATTCATCTTTCCCTCTATTGAAACCAGTCGTCCTGTCCCTGCAGCTGAAAAACCCCCACAGCATGATGCTGCCACCAACATACTTCACTGTTGGGGTTGTATTGGACAGGTGATGAGCAGTGCAATGGTTTTCTCCACACATACTGCTTAGAACTTTTTGGCCTTATTTCTATCTTGGTCTCATCAGACCAGAGAATCTTAATTCTCACCATCTTGGAGTCCTTCAGGTGTTTTTTAGCAAACGCCATGCAGGCTTTCATGTGTCTTGCAATGAGGAGAGGCTTCCGTCGGGCCACTAAAGCCCGACTGGTGGAGGGCTGCAGTGGATGGTTGACTTTTCTAAAATTCCTCCTATTCCGACTGCATCTCTGGAGTCAGCACAGTGATCTTGGGAGTCTTCTTTACCTCTCTCACCAAGGGCTCTTCTCCCCGATAGCTCAATGTGGCCAAACGGCCAGCCTCTAGGAAGGGTTCTGGTCGTCCCAAAACGTCTTCCATTTATGGATTATGGAGGTCACTGTGCTCTTAGGAACCTTAAGTGTAGCAGAATTTTTTTTGTAACCTTGGCTAGATCTGTGCCTTGTCACAATTCTGTCTCTGAGCTCTTCAGTTAGTTCCTTTGACCTCATGATTCTCATGTGCTCTGACATGCACTGTGAGCTGTAAGTTCTTATATAGACAGGTGTGTGGCTTTCTTAATCAATTCCAATCAGTATAATCAAACACATCTGGACTCAAATTTAGGTGTAGAACCATCTCAAGGATGATAAGAAAAATGGACAGCATCTGAGTTAATTATATGAGTGTCACAGAAAAGGGTCTGAATACTTAGGACCATGCGATATTTCAGTTTTTCTTTTTTAATAAAATCTGCAAAAATGTCAACAATTCTATGTTTTTCTGTCAATATGGGGGGCTGTGTGTACATTAAAGAGGAAAAAAAAAAAAACTTAAATGATTTTAGAAAATGGCTGCAATATAACAAAAGAGTGAAAAATTTAAGGGGGTCTGAATACTTTTCCGTACCCACTGTATATGAATATATATATTAAGGGTGGAACAGTACATGTATTTGTATTTTGCAAAAATTTCGGTACGGGTCTTTCGCTTCATTGGAAACTTCCAGTTTTATACATTACTTTTGATAAGAAACTTCAAATTAGTCAATTTCTCCAGGAAATCAAACACACAAATGCCATTTGCTCTGTGATTGGCGAGGACAGGCTTGCGGTTATAAAACGCCCCAGTTCAATGGTCCGTCAGAGAGCGAATGAACATGCTATACCTGCTCGTTTACTACTAGTTTTAACACAAAAATAAACATAAATGAACAGGCACACCCGAATTCGTGCATCTGTGTTTCAACCGTGGAAAGGCATCAATAAAACAGCTTGTTAACAAAATTTCACAAAGCTTTTTATTTACCTCAGGCAAGCATCGTTGTCTAAGGCTGTTATGTGCGCTAGAGAATAAGTCTAGAGACAGGCATTTCGCCAAAATATTAGACTATAACCTCAGTGTTTTACTTACTGTTAGTGATGCAGTAATTATTTAATGTATGTTTTTAATAATCTGTTATGAAGCCAGTTATGAAGCACTGTTGTAAATTAATGTATTTCAACCCACACCCTATAATTTTTATTTATAATTTAGAAGTAATTTCAAACTGTATTTATTTTTGTGCAAGTCCAGTCTTGCAGTTGAGTGTTGGTTTTATATTTAAAATAAAAATAGGTAACTAAATGTAAAGTTTGGGTTGGGTTAATTGTATATAATGTAAAAGGAGCTCCCCATATTTAGAGGAGATTTTCGAACATTTAAGTAGAATGAATTTATTTAAAGAGAGCAATTTGTTTAGTAAACCACTGTTTAATAAAAAAAATTGTATTGAGAAAAAAAAATTAATAAATTGACGTCACGTTTGTGTACTGCTACACCCCTTATATACTGTAAATATACACAAACATGACAGTTCGGTACATGCCTCGGTTTTGACGTAAATTTTTCTTTTTTTCAATATAATTTTGGAAATTCTTCTTTCATGGCTGTGATATAAAAGCTTATTTAGCTCAAACCATCTGTTTCAATAGGAAATACTCCAATAAAGAAAACTGCACTTACAATTATATTGAGAGAACAGTTAGAAACGTCCCAGTGAAGCTTCATTCGTCGAAGCACACCAGCAGGTTGGAGGTGTGTGATGTCTGTGATAAGGTAATTAATAATGACATCCTATAATACACAGGCTGCGGCATATGGTAAGAGGCAGAAAGAGGAAGGGAGTGATTTGCTGTTTGCTCTGAAAAACAAACAAGCCAACAGGTCCTGCCAGATGGCGGCGAGTGCTGTTTGGGAGAGAGCGAGCAAGAGAACAGAGAACAACAAGGAGAAGAAGAGGAACCAGACAAAGGTGACAGGAGTTTTAGGAAGGATGAAGAGTTGTCGACGGTCGCCATCGGCCGCTCAACTGGTAAACAAATAAAAACGTAGTTCTGCTGAGCTTTTTATACACATGCTGATCCTACTTCACAAATTCAGCCAGGCAAAAAAAAGAGAGAAATCAGAAGAAAAATGTACAAAACATGGTTTGGGGCAAATGAGAACATTGCTTGAGGCCTGTAATACTACTGAAAAACAAAAATAACACAGAATACCAGGCAACTCATTTGATGTTTCTACTCCTGCGTGTGTGTCTAAATTAAATGCAAGCTCAGCTAGGATTTCGCTCACTTTGAATTATGACAATTCTCATTAGCATAACTAAAACATTTCACATGGGCTGCCCCAGTAAGTGCACTGTGATTTATTTCTGCTAGTTCAGCCACACGGCCAACATTATCACTGATCAACCTGTCACCCCTTTAAAACATTTACACCCTAATTGGGTGTTTGTGGCTAATCATTTGCCTGTAATGGTGCTGTAGATTACTCTGTGGCAGAAGGAGCCAGAAATGCAGCACAGCACGACAGCTTTCTCTTAGCAAAAAACATATAATGTGTGCTAAATCCTCTTTCATAACTGCCTCAGAGATTCAGCTTTGGTATAAACATTTCATAAATGCTGTATGATTTGCAAGAAAATATGCAAATTTGGCAAATCTGTAGGTCAGTAAGACTTTTTAAATGTTGTTGAAAGAAGTATCTTCTGCTCACCAAGTCAGCATTTATTTGATCAAAATACAAAAAAAACTGCAATAATGTGAACAAATAATAACCATTACAATTTGAAATATCTGTTTTCTACTTTACCATATTTTAAAATGCAATTTATTCCTGTGATGATAACGCGAAGGTCAGCATCATTACTCCAGTCTTCATTGTCACGTGGCCCTTCAGAAATCATTCTAATATGCTGATTGAGGCCCCAGAACACCCCAATTTCATATCATTATCAATGTTAAAAACAGTCGTGCTACTTAAAAATGTTGTGAAAACTGTATACTTTGTTTTATTTGTATACATTTTTCTTATATTTTTTTTAATAGAAAGTTTAATAGAACAACATTTATCTGAAATGGAATTTTTTTCCAAGATTACAAAGGTCTTTACTGACGATTTCAATCAATTTAGCATCCCTGATGCAAATATATAAATAAATATCTATTATATATATTTAAAGCGTCTTACTGAAACGTTTGAAAGGTGTTTATAAATATAAAAAAAGGCAAACTTGTTTAAAATGTGAGCTTCGTACGAAAAGGGACTACGTCCTTGATTGAAACCTCCTTATTCGTTTCTAAATGGCAAGGCATATGCACCATGATATCGCTAGCGTCAGGGTATGTAAGTATATCTCATTCATTCAACTGTGCTTTCTTTCCAACAAGTCACTTTATGCAGCTTAACAGCAGTGACAATTGCAGAGATGCCGTATAATGCCCAGCGAGGGACTGACGCTCAGAAGACTCCCCGATGTACCTTCCTGTCATCCTGTCTGTTCACCCCATCTCGTCCGCTCAATATCTTTTTAATCTACAGCTGAGACACAAGCAAACACTGACATGCACAGCGGGACACCCAGCATGAAGTTATTGACACAACTATAAAGGCATTTATTTGTAGGATGACAACTCGTGGAACTGCTGACACATCTATATATATAATATATAGAGTATAGATTTAGACAGTATATACATACGATATAGTAATATCTATATATTCCTGGGGCATTCACAGGATTAAATTACACTTTAAAATATATTCAAATAGAAAACATATTAACAATACTACTTCTTTACTGTAATCTTGACAACTAATGCAGCATTACTGATTTTGGCTACACACCTACATCCCACCAATTCCTTCCACGTCGGAGGTAAAACTTGTAAACGTACAGCGGCACTGCCTCAAATCTCAACACGACCAGTACATTAACAATGCATCTGCTCATTCATTCTCCTTCATTCAGCTTGTCAAGGGGCCGTTTTAAATAAGAGAGAGACAGAAAGAAAGGGAGAGAGAAAGGAAAGTGGAGGTGAAAGATGAAGCGGTGGGCCTTGCAGGCATGAATCACACTCTTTTGAAGATGAATGATCTTTTTGAGGGCTAGCAGGCTAAGCTGATTTAGAATTCTGTTTCAGCCTTCTCCCATAATGCCTGTCTGCAGCTCCACACGTACTGGAAGTTAAAGTGAAGGCCCTGTAGATCGGCCCTCTGCAGGCGAAACCAACAACGTTTAGTCGTTATCATGTACGATAACTGCCAGAGCAAACTGCAACATGACCTCCAAAGAACAACCAAAACAGACTATACATTTTCAAAACTTAATGCATGTCAAATTGACCTGAACACAACAGGAGGGTTAACCACCGATGTTATTTTTGTTTTGGGTTGTAGGATTACAAATCAAGATTTTGTAGCTTGAAACGTTTGTATTTTTAAGGCCTTAGCTGTACTTCAGCTCTAAAGAAAATTCCATCGACTACATGCATGAAACGTACTTAATTAGAGTCATCAAGCTTGTTTCTCTAGACAACACACATTACACAAAAATGACATTGGAGACAAAGCCCCATGTCCTTTACATGCCTCATTCTTCCGGCTGATGCCTTCAGCTTGTTCGCTCGTGTCAGGGTGTTAGATTCCATCATTTGCACTCGAGACCGACGACGATCACCTTCCTCTATACGGCAATTAACATACATGGCTTGCTAATGTTAGTGATTAAGACAGAGGCAGATGCTGATTAAAATATTTCCCCTTGATTTGCCAAAGGTAAACAACTTCCTGAAGACCAAGGTTGATGAACGTGGCGCTGCAATCAAGCTGCGACAGGAAGAAAAAAAAAAACAGCTCGGAGGTGCTAAAAAGAGCAAGAGAGAAATAAAGACTGAAGGTTGGGGGAGTCCAATTTTCTTTCTTCACCCTCTGCGCCTCTCTCTCTTTTTTCCTCCCGAAAGAAAAGAACTCTGACTACTTAATTGGAGGAATCAAATTTAGTCAAGCACCCTGTTGGCTCAGACCTACATCATTAAAGTTGCCAGCTAACAAACATCAAAAACCAGGCAGCATTAATGAGGCAGATGTATTAATTTCCCATTTATGAGCAGCTAAGCAACTCTCCTCCACCTCTCCCTCTATCTCTCTTCTCTCGTTCTCCCTCTTTCATTCTGACAGAACTATTAATGATCTTTAATGCCCCACAGGCAGTAATAGGCCCCACTGGGAGAGCAGAAATACAGCGATTTGTATGGAGGATTTAGACATAACGGAGGAGAGCGATGGGGAGAGAGGGAAAAGGAACTCCTGGGAGAGAGCGTTTGATCAGGCCGCGGTCTCTCCGAGGAGTTCGGCCCAGCGCTGGGACGGAATAATAAACGACGGGATGCAGATGAAATCAAACCGGCTGTTCGGAGACAGGCAGAAAGGGAGAGAGAGAAAGTCAGGTGGCTTCTGATTGTCACTAACAACCGACGGCTTTTAGCAAAAGCACCTCTGGGGGCGATGGTAGCAGACGAACGTAGGAAAAAGGGACCCGAAGGGAGGAAAGTACTGTCATCGAATACAATTAAACAGGTTTGAAACATAGATGCTACAGTATTAGCACAGATACTGATAGGTTACGTATTTAAGATGTCTTAAAGGGATAGTTCACCCAAAATGAAGTATTCATTAATTACTCCCCTCATGTCGTTCTGAACATGTAATACCTTCGTTCATCTTCGGAACACAATTTATTTTTTATTAAATCTGAGAGCTTTCTGACCCTGCATAGACAACAATGTAACTACCCAGTTCAAGGCCTAGAAAGATAGTAAATAGAGCCCTGCACGGGCCTCAAATATAGGCCCTAGCCCGGCCCTGGCCCGAGACGCTCAGGCCCTGGTCCGGCCCGGGTCCGACAGCTCATCAGAATTCTTGGCCCGAGGGGGTTTTTTTTTTTTCACCCCGCACACCATCTTTTTTTCCCCCTTCTCCCAAACCAGCTTAACTAATGTTTCAGCTATAAATGTTCAGTTTGTATGTAATGTCACGTGATTATATTCGTTTCGGTTTTTATTACAGTTACTTTAGAACAACTTTTGGAGCATTTTTTTGTTTGTTAAAAGTAAGTTTTTGTGTTTTTAAAGTAACGACCAAGCGGCCAGCAGCAGACAGTGAGTTGATCATAGCCTATGTTTGAAAAATGTAGCCTTATCAAATAATCACGACTTGCCTAAAATAAAATCTATAAATATAGACAGCGTCAGCATATACAATGTTAGTTACGGCTTACCTTATATAATGTGCACTCTTAGACGGCCTAATTAATGTTGGTTGCGTGAGGGGCTATAAGGCGGTACCAGGAGCCGGCGCGATCCTTGCATTGGAACACAGAGTAACATTTAATTATCCCGTAAATTATTGCTCATAAAGATAAGAGTCCTACAACGCCCTTGGAACTGGAAAGGTCTACTTCGTTGTGTGCATTCACAATATCAACAAAGCGTTGTGCTTATATAAAATAAAGGATTTCTGCAATTTCGGCCAGGAGCGCTTCACAATGATGAACCGAAACTCAGCAAATACTTGCCTCAAAAACTTGCTAAATATATCTATAGAAAGCTTTAAATTACTACTTTAAAATTATACAATCTGTAACGAGGCATTCCGGATTCAGGATCGTCATCTCTTTGCGACACGGACTCAGAAAACACTAGTTTATTAGTAAATAATTCATATATTTCCTTACTATTTCCCCCTGACACATTCGTGGTAATTACTTTTGCTGGGGTTTTGCGGCATGCTTTAGCCTATTGCGTGCGTTTTTTGCTGTAATGTGCAAGGATATGTTTGCAGATTCTGTACTGCACATGACCAATTGACTCACTGTTTGCCGTGGTAATCAAATTAAGACTCTTCCAAAATACAGCTTTTCCGAAGCATTGGGAACTTTTAGTAACTCCCCACGCTCCAACTTCTCCCTGATCCTGTGCATGGTCAACTGTCACCTATATGCTAATGCGTAGGCAACGTATAATATTTAAAATATAATCAATATAACAATATTTCATACAGTAGCCTATGTGTGCTCTGCACATATATGGCACAATAAAAGGAGAGAAGCTAAATGAGCCCGAGTCCGACCCGAGCCCGATCTGTAAAAAAAAAAACAATGGCCCGAGCCCGGCCGGAATGGACTCAGCATGGCGGGCCCCGTCGGAACCCGACGGGCTTGCAGACCTCTAGTAGTAAGGACATTGTTAAAATAGTCCATGTGAAATCAGTGGTTCAACCTCAATTTTATGAAACTACGAAAATACTCTGCTGTCTACGCAGGGTCAGCAAGCTCTCAGATTCCATCAAAAATATCTTTGTGTTCTGAAGATGAATGAATGTCTTACGGGGTTGGAATGACATGAGGAAGAGTAATTAATGACCCAGAATTTCAGTGTGGTGAACTATACCTTTAAGACCTGTTAACACCAAAGACATTAACTATAATGATAACAATAAAGTTTTAATAATCATTCTAATCCTTTGAGAATAGTGACTTCCACACCACAGCTATAACAGTAATGACACAGAAGAATGATATAGTTGGAATCACTCTCAAATCTATTTTTTTTCCCAGCTGATGAATGATAAACACATAGACAGCTAATCAGAATACAACCATGCCTAGAAGAAACTGAGCATTTTTGTGCATTGGTGTGGACGCTAATATAGTTACTTTTATAATTATCGTTCTTGTTGTGAATGGGTCTTTACACTTAAAGGCAGTGACACTGCAGACAAAATGTGATGTCATGGACATGATGTGACATTAAACTCAGTTTGAACTTTTTACGTCAGACCTCTATTTTGAAGAAAATCCATCTATTTATTAGATTAAAGAAGCTAATGGAAAACAATCATGTAAGATACATATACAGTGCACAGCATAAATGAGTACACCCCCTCTAAAGACATGTTAGGGTTTTTTGGAGATGTAATGTTCCAACAAGCCTGCTTGATCAATTACCAAAGAAGAATGCCAAAATTATTAAGCAAAATAAGATTTTCTTATCAAATTGATAAAATTTTGTGTTGCAAAAATGAGTACACGCTCCTGAAAGTTACTAAATAAAACAAAAAAAAAAGTGTATAGGTTTAAGGCTATTTTTGATAAACAGGTAAGTATATTGAACCAAAACTTTTAAAGACAAGTAATTTCCTGACAATTAAAAGTGTTACATAGCCCACTGAATCATACTCAGACTTAATGCTGACAGCAGTGGAATCATTTGAGAGAGAACTGCCAGGTGACTTATTTCTTAGCATAAAAGAGGACAATGGTACAAGAGGAAAACCAAATTATTGTTTTAAGTGTGAAAATACAGCCAAAGTAACACAGAAATTAAAAAACAATGGACTTGTGAAAATGCCCCTTAAATAATCAGGTCTTCACTTTAAGTTTTCATTTAGTAATGAGTGGATTTTTGCTAGAAAAAGAGCCGGAGAAATAACATGCAAGTGTCTCAGAGCCGGCAAAAGCTGTGAAAAGAGTGACACTTTATCTCACAGAGTATGACGCAGCCTGCAGAAGTGACCTGCATGGTTGTTGTCACCACTAGAATTATACTTGTAGCCAAAGCACAATAAATCATTAACATCTCCAGGGCCCATTATGACAAAGACGACGATTTTGGAATCAACTCTGGGCTCAAAGAGACCAAGTCAATCATTTCGGATCCAAAAACATCCAAAATGTTCTGGTGATGCTAGATGAGGAGTATAGAGAGAAGTGATTGGTACCCACAGTGACGTTCAGTGGTAGAAAAGCTTTTATATAGGGATGAATGAGTGCTGAAGGTGTGAGGTTGTACTTTATCAACGCTGGCATGAATTCACACACCACTGTGTGATGTAATACAAAAACCTGAAACAGAAAATGCTACCCTCTTCTCATTCCCTGCAATGTTGGCCATTTTTTTTAACATGACAATGAAGATATTAATTCTCCTGAGTTGAAAATCCTTCAGTGGACATGCATTTCACTCAATCTTAACGCTCTTGAGCAGCTGTGGGGGATTCTGTAGAGACGAGCTGAGCAAAACTCCCAATTAAAGATCAGAGCATTTAAGGAGGTCATCCTCCAGGATTTAAACGCACAGATGCTCGAAAATGTCATGAACGTGTACATCAGTGCAAGAAGGGTCAGATCAGTATCTTAAGTCTGGAGAATACTAAGTACTAGAAAAGAATTCTGAATTAATCTGGGTGTACTCATTTCTGCCAATCCTTCTTTAAACAAAATGGCTAATTTACTATCGTACAGAACAGATGGATATATTTGTTGTTTTTATCTGTTTCAACTTTGCCATCGTTCCTATGAATTATATTAATTATATTAGCGATCATTAAGAAAATACATCTTTTATATTTATTCAGAGGGGGTGTACTCATTTATGCTGTGCAATGTATTAATAGATATTCTGAGAAATAATTAATATGTTTTTTGGAAATAATAAACAAGAAAATGGGTTCCAATGCCTGGAATGTTTTCACCACTGCAGTGCGAAACAAGGTAGTTTTCCATTTAGATTTCATTTCTACTAAAAGATAACTTCCACTCGTGTGTGTTTGTGAGCTAAAGCTTTTAACAATTCCCCGAAGTGCTGAGAGAAACTAAACACACAAATGTCTAAACACAGAAAACAGCCTGTTCTTTGTTGGTATTCTCATGTTTGCTGTTCTACAATAAACCACACCACAGATTAACCCAGATAAATAAGCTTCCTATCAAATTAACCTACAAATTATCCATGCAACACACAACATGCTCCAGAACCTCAAGCCTTACTTTCATTTTTTTTGTTTTGTTTTTGGAAGCTCTGTGCTGTAAGCCTTTTGTTTGTTTGCGTGTTTCGGTGTTATTGTGCTAATTTAAGGCTTGCTGTGGGTCTCCGGAGAGATGGAGAGCAGATCTGAACATAGTCACAAGCTTATTAACAGGACAATGATGATGGTTTTCTTCCTCCAACGAGGCTCTTTGCATGATATAAATCAACTGCTGTGCAGTCCATGGCACAGGAAAGAATGGTTTTGTAAATTCGATCAGTGATACACATTAGTTTTGGATAAATTATTACAAAACTTATTCAGTCATTCATAATCAAAATCAAAACAACAGCATTTGTATTTAAATTGCACAATAAGAGAAAAAACCTACAGCCTTACACCATGTTTTCGACTCAATTATATAATTTTTGTTTTTAAATTAATTAATGTTAGTTTCAAAGAAGCTACACCTTGTTTTCTGTAATCAGCTATGCTGGATGGGTAATGTTCTGACACACACACACACACACAGTCCTGGCAAGACAATATGCTGCCTATCTAGATAGTGGACTAATTTCCTGAGTGCTATGTGAATCTCCTGGTTGTCTATGGCTGGGTTCAGCCCAAAGCGATAGTGAGATAGAGCCCACAGCTGGGCCACAGAGATAGTGGCTTTCAGTGTGATAGCCTCGGCCTGCCTGACTGCCTGTATAATGAGGAACGGGCGAGGAAGGGGGAAGTGTCGGAAACTATTGGTTTCAAATCAGCTGTGTGATAGTTGAGATCAGGATTTGGGTATAAAAATCTGATTAAGGATCAGTGCTTCAGGGAAACACATGGACAGAGCTGAAAAAAAGACGGTGGACCCCAAAAAATGTGTTAGAGGTCTGTTCTGCAGGAGAAAAACAAATAATGAAAAATTAAATAATATAAAAATACTAAAAAGACCCCAACATAATTACGTATATAAGCAAAACAAACAAGTAGGTTTACCTTTGTCTGTACAATTAATGTTTTTGAAAGAAGTCTCCTGCTCACCAAGGCTGCATTTATTCGAACAAAAATACAGTAAAAACAGTAATTTACGGGTGAACTATTAGTCCAATTTAAAAACAAATGCTTTGTAGGAAAGTTTTATTTTAAATTTAAATTTATCTGTGATGCGTCCTAAAGCTGAATTTTCTGCATCATGCTCCAGTCTTAAGTGTCACACGATCCTTCAGAAATCAATATTCTGATTTGCTGCTGAAGACTATTCACTTATTTTCTACCCCCAATATCCTCTTTAATATTTTTGTAAGAAAAAAAATTTGTTGTTTTTGATTAATTTAATGCATCCATGCTAAATTAAAGTATTAATTTTTTGCAAAACAAAACATCTTACAGGCCACAAACTTTTACCCGTAGCGTCTATAGTAAATAACTACTATAAAATAAACAATATTTAAAATAACAATATTTGGCCCAGTGTTTGTGTGTTTTGTTAGAAAACCTATCCAGGCTAATGTTCACTTTTTTGCATATTGTTAGGCCTACAGAGTTTGATTGATTGATTTTAAGGACTTTTTAAAAAATATATATTTGTATTTTTATATGATAAACAGTTTATGGCACCATGTCCAAAATTAATTTCCAATGTAAAATCTGGCAACAATGAATTAAAACCAGTTGAGAACCATTAGTTTATGTGATGTGTTTTGTTGTACAACTGTTGGTGTGTGTGTTCCTGTGCTTGAGTGTGTGGTTTAATAAAGAGCAATAGCTTAAAACCTAAACTCACTGTCAACCACAAAATTAAATATTCATCTCTGCCATATGACGGATTCGTATCCAGATCTCATTTCAAACTCGTTCAGCTTTAAAAGCTCTTAAACACAACGTCATCTCTCGCCCTCTCTGTCTTCTCCAGAGCGACGGCATCCTTCATCATTCCGCACGCCCTGATCGATGCCTTTTTTATCATGATATGTTACGAAAGTGACTTATGAAACTCCCCTCCCCCCGATGCCCGGCCATTTCATCACTGCGGTATTAGGATTGATGGCACTGCAGCTAGGGGAGATTAATCAAGCCCAGAGCACCCTCCAAAGCGTTCTGCGCTCGGCTGGGGCTGGCTGTGAGAGACGTGAGGGCACGGAGCCGGAACAAGCCTATCATTGGAACCGCTTTCTAGGGGACCTAGATTCATGCAGCCTGCAGGCTCTTATGATCAAAAGAGCATTCTTCTTCTTCACCACTGCCCACCCATCCTCCCCTCGTCCGCCATTCATCTCTCTCTCCCCCCTCTTTCTGGGTCTCCTCCAGGACTCGTCTCCAGAATTGATTTCCCAGGGACGGCACCTCGTGCTGCTGCGAGCTGCTGTAAGGGCTCTAACGATCAGGCTGTGGATCATTAGTTTAGAGCACTGTTTTCCACTGCCCAGAACCCTGAGGCTCATACATCTTCCCCTCCTGCGCCTGCAGCTCAGCCCTGCGAAAGCACCTCATCACACACACACATACCTTCCTCAGTATTTGGCACAGGCGTATCATACCCATCCATCTTTGGCTGACTATGCCACTGCATTTAAGTAGAAGAGGTGAAGAATGCAAGAGAAAGACAAAGGGAGGAAAGAGAAACGATGACGGAAAGAAAGATTAAAGGAACGTAAGGGTAAAACGACATTTTTCCAATTGACTAGTTGCTGAGTTGCCGATGAATTGTCTTACTTAATCATTTCGGGCTCATCTGACCCAGATTGGACACATTCTTGAGGGACGTTTACATAAGACACGTTCTTGCGTTTAATAAGTGAGAGAGTGTTTTGAAAGACTTTTTAAAACCAACTTTTACTAGTTTTTATTTTTATTTAAATAAAAATTTTATATTCACAGTAAACTTATTCATTAATAAAAAAAAATGTATATCAAGAATTGCTTTAGAAATTTACAGAATGAGAACTGATGCCATTCTTACTTTTTCATGGAGACCAGCATTTTTGACCATATTTTATTAATTAGTTCCCTTAATTTAAGTAAATCATGGCCGTGTTGTACTAATTCGTCCTCTAATTTACTTAAAATTACTTAAAACATGGCATCCGTAACTAACACACTGTCTTAAAAATGCAATGCGCATAAAACACCTTGAGATGCAACATAATGGAAAAAGATGTTTATCTGCAATGTGTATGGTATCTACACAAACTAGTCGACCTTAGCTAACAGAGATTAACTTCAAGTTAAATTGGCTGACACATTCCTAAAAGCATAAATTCACATCATTTCTCAGAGTTCCACTAGTTAATAAGAGTAAAGAGTAAGTTAACTGCACAAGAGAGACTGAAACTGATTTCACAGAATTCCAGTCCTACATAAAATATTACGGCAGTAAAAAAAACTTCAAAGATTCTAGCAACCTCTAGTCCTTCCCGACCTTCACATACGGGACAGATGATGCCCGCTCCATTGAACATAGGAATAAAACGCTAAAAATGAAAGACATGATCCATCTTAGAGTCACAGCCTCCAAGGAGATGCGTGTCTAAAAGGTCTTTGCATTTGAGAGTGTAACGGTGAGTCTCTCATGATGAGGGGCATAAAGAAGAGATTGTCGCCACTGCCGAGGTCCTTATTATCTTCAGCTCAGGAACAATGTGTTCTGATTTCACCCTCTTGCAGCCTGTCAATGAGCTGAATAGAGAAGCTGATTGGACTTCCTCAGGCATGGAGGGCAGACGCCGTCAAATCCGCGTATGCCAGTCGTCCACTGGGTCTCAATCCCTTGCACTCTGTCCAGCTCATTTTCTTTCTCATTTGTTCTTCTCTCTCACGCTGTAATTCTGCGCTGAACAATAGAGCAGTTCTCTGGACTATGATCCGAAGGGCCATAAACGGTTCGGTAATGATGATGTGTCACTCTCTAAACACTATGGCAGAGGAAGCACATCTTCAACTGGCCTTCATCAGGCGAACACTAAATCAACCCAACTCTCAGACGCTGAAGTAATCAGATTTCCACTGTTTTAAATCACATTTCCAACAATGGAAACAAACCCCATCCAGCTGCAGCGTTCATGTTGAAACAGAAGAAATTGCATTAAAAAAAGACGCTGAATGTGAAAGAAAAAACTTGGAATTCGTTTTTTTATATATTTTTTCGGATGTGACTAGATTAGAGAAATTCATGTTTCAAAGACAAATTTGTGATTTTAATCTCATCCGAAGAGTGATTTAAAGAAATAGCAAAGCAAACCAAAAACAAAAACAACAACAGAAAGGATGACAGTGCTAAATGGAGTTCAAATCAAGCCGCCCAGCTATAATTTAATTTCTTAGCCGTATTCAGCCTGGCTAACTGACACGTCCTGGCTCAAGAAGTTTCTGGAGCGCTGCTGGGTTTGGACCTGATGCTGATTTACAGCTGTGCTTTAGTGGATCTAATAAGCCGGGCAAATGCCTCCCCTCGGCCTGGCACCAGCCCACTGCCTTCGCCCTAATTATTCACATATTTTGGCAGCAGATTCCTTCCCTGCATCCCTCCCTTCCTAACTCCCTGACGCTCTGAGGATAGAGAGAGAGACAGACACAAAGCTCTTAATCAGAGTATATCAGTTAAAATAAATGAGAGCAGAATGAAAAGAACGCTTTGCTGAAATTCCCTGGCTCAGGCCAAATGAGTTGAGCCTGGGCCAGACGGGTGAGATGGGAGTTGGCTGTGGAGGGATGAGTGAGTGTGTGTGTGTGTGTGTGTGTGTGTGTAGCACTGCCAGTGGCTAGGGGAAATCTCTCACTGGATATAAAATTTAGGCACAGACAACACACTTAACCCTACAAACACACATTGGCCACTACTAACATTTATATATTGTCAATAAACAAAAACAGGGATGCACATATATCGGACAGTGATCGGTATGGCTAGTCTCAGCCTCAGACGTCACGCCCATGGACAGTGGGCCCCGAACAGTATGATGCATTATGGCAATAAAAGTGGAAAACTTTCCGGGTTGAAAGTCGTCATCAGATTGGCTGAATTATATAGGATTTCCGGGATACGTTCTGTAACATTCCGCATGGAAACAAAGATGCCGTGATGCCAAACCCACTCACTAAAGAAGAAAGCCATCGTGTTTACAACCGTGACGATGAGCGCTTGTCAGGACCAACTAAACGCTGGATTATCAAAAGTATGTGAAATATTTATAGTTCACGGCATAGAATCTTTAAAATACATCAGAGAGTTTTACACACCGGTCTGTTATTATGGCGACATTTCCACTCCCCGAAACGTGACGCTGAAAGAAACTAACTGTGATTGGTTGTTTGACATGTCTGTCAAACGGACTTATGGGCGGGCCTTGGCCAATGAAAGCTGCCATGGATTCCAGACCTTCAGCCGTCAGTCTGAAGGTCTGGCTATGCGAGACTAACGTTGGCTAATGCTAATTTATTGCCATTTTCAATAAAAAAAGATATTAAAATCCTGATGGTGCACAAAAGACGTGGGCAGCAATACAGATATATAAATGATTTCTAAAGGATCATATGACACTGAAGACTGGAGTAAGATGTTGAAAATTCAGCTTTGCAATCACAGGAATAAATTACAGTTTAAAATATATATTTAAAAAACAGTTATTTTAAATAGTAATACTTTTTTTTTTAGAATATTACTGTTTTCAATGAGCACAAGAAATGTGAATATTGCCAATATTTGATATTTAATCAAGTACACTAACTTTCTCAATTTTTATTTAGATTATTTTTGCTGTAACATGGACTTAAAAGTTAATCAATAAAAGCAAAAATCATTTTAAAAACTTTTAAAATTATGGATTTTTAGTTTAGTTTAGTGTTTCATTTTATTTAGACAAAATAGTAAATAATTTTAATATTGGCCATAAAATTAAAATATTCATCATATTAGCCAATATATTAATATTGGTGTATCTCTAACATAAAATGTCTAATCCCAAAAATGTCAGAAATTGGACAAATTCAAAAAAATATAATAAACAAAAAAAACATGATTAATAGTGTGCCCATTTCTCATATTTCCTTTTTTACTCTTTAGATTTTGTTTTGTAAAATTATTTTATAATTGTTTAGAATCGAATGGCTACCTGCATGAGCACCAAGGCTCAACATGTTGGAGCACGTGCGCTAACCGTTAGGCTATGGCTTCGACAGGTTATGTATGTCTCTCCTCTCTGTCTCAATGATAGGATGCTTGAGCTTCTCTTCAGACCTTCTGAGCTCTGTGCTGGGATGTCATCTGGACCAAAGCTCCATCAGACTCCTCTGATAAGACCTCTGCATGGAAATCCCCGGTGCCTCCCCCACACCAATCAGAGACTGAATCTCAAACGCTATCGCTCTTTGACAAGGTGAACAATGCTGTCAGTACACGATACAGGAAGATGCTGCTAATTTCTGGTGAAAGAGAGAGACAAAAGAGAGGTATGCAAGAGAAAGCGCAGCGATGGCTTGATGTGTGGGGAGAAATATGGTATCACAGCTTGCCTAAGGGAAGCCTGCCACAAAACTGCTAAGTCTTTCTTGACGGGCCTGAGACTGTCAGAGGAATCTTCTGATGTCACTTCCTCCCCCGACAGCATTGACATGCGTACGAGCCGCGGGAGGGATGGAGAGAGAGGAGGACTGCTCCTCGCCGCTGTATTCTTTAATGTCGGCTCTTTTATCGAGGATTCAAGCTGTCAGCTGTAATCAGAGGACTACTGGTGCGGAGCAGAGGAGATAAGACCTGCCTGTCAACAACCCATCATACACTCCACACATATGCTTGCACTCATCCCACTCATCACACCATCCCCGGAGAGAGGGAGAGAGACAGAAAACACAAGAGATACAGGTAGAGAAAGACAAAGTGGAAAAATGAAAAAAGGGAAACAAGGGGACAGGAAATAGAGAGCCGGTCTCGTGGCGGCTGACAGGGGAAAGTTGCAACAAGCCACTTGTGTTTTGGTAGGTTTTTTTGCTGTCTATGTGACATCAGCGAGAATTAAAATCAAATCCAAATTTGTAGTGGGTAAACTCTAGGGCATGTCTTAAATGACACTTGATTATGTCCTACCAATATCAATGCCTATTCCAGTGTTTCCTGGGAATCCTGCTGAATCTATGGCGTCACAACAGAAGAAATTGTGGTACAGTGTGAATTGAATAGATAGAAAAAGGAAACACTGCTGTAAGTCCAGTGTCATGATTGGCTGACACAAAAATCCTCCATTTTGTTCAAATACGTTGCATCCATTTGCACCAAACTGGAAAGTAAGTTTTAAAACGAGCAGCATGGGTAATTTTAAAAAGGCTTTCGTCATTTGCTAGTCTGTTTATTTATTTTGCCCCAGGGAACACTACTACACGAGTTAAATATCTTAGAATACACCATGATGAAATTATGTTTAATTCTGCATATTAAATTAAATAACTGACCATTTGATTTTAAAGTATAAAAACACACTCATCACACACTGCAGCTATAATTGATTTGATTTGTGTATTTCACTCTACTGAACTCAATACCAAGGCTTTAGGACATTACTGTGGTACATACACACACAAAAACATGACTTCACCACAGCAGCAGCTGTTAGAGAATAACTAATAACTATTCATGCAAGCAGACAGGAGTCAACCAGTGTTTGGTTACCAATTACTGCACAGCGTCCTTCGCTGTTTACTGCGAAATAATACTGCTGATTGATAACACTGCATCACCCCAGTTCTCTCAATGCCTCTGTGACTGATGTCTGCTATAAATTACACACTCACTTGTGGCCTCCTATCAGATGTGTGTGAAAACACTGGTTGACCTGAAATGAGGATACAAATCTGAGAATGAGACCGACTGAGAGAGCGAGAGAGGTGTTATGATAACTCCATGACCATGAATAATGTATATCATGTCACTAGCCAAGAATATTGTGACCGCCGACCACCAAAAAGTCATTAGGGTCAATTTTTCCGAAACTGAGATTTATACATCACCTGAAAGTTGAATAAATAAGCTTTCCATTGATGTATGGTTTGTTAGGATAGGACAATATTTGACTGAGATACAACTATTTGAACATCTGGAATCTGAGGGTGCAAAAAAATCAAAATATTGAGAAAATCGCCTTTAAAGTTGTCCAAACGAAGTTCTTAGCAATACATATTACTAATCAAAAATTAGGTTTTGATATACGTACATATATTTACAAAATATCTTCATGGAACATGATCTTTACTTAAAAGAAAAATCATTAATTTTGACCCATACAATGTATTTTTGGCTATTGCTACAAATATACCCCAGCGACTTAAGACTGGTTTTGTGGTCCAGGGTCACATATAACAACTCACATTTTTAACATATCTACACACACACCCCTGGGTGTTATACTTTGATATCTTAAAGGGATAGTTCACCCAAAAATTTAAATTCTGTTATTAATTACTCACCTTCATGTCGTTCCAAACCTGTAAGACCTGTTCATCTTCGGAACACAAATTAAGATATTTTTGATGAAATACGAGAGTTTTCTGACCCTGCATATACAGCAACGCAACTGACACGTTCAAGGCCCAGAAAGGTAGTAAGGACATTGTTAAAATAGCCAATGCGGTTCAGCCATAATTTTACGAAGCTATGTGATTATGAAGCTTTGCGCAAAGAAAACAAAATGACATTCTGAACATGACCTAATTTTACACAATGAATCTTAACTAAAAGTAAAAATATATTTGTTTGTTTTTGAACAATGAGTAAAACTTCTTTAATTTGTCGCACATGTTTAGGTTTAGGTCATTTTCAGCTCAGCTTCAATGAATGGCTAATATAAAACAGCTCTTTTCAGGAGTGCCTGAAGAAAGCTGAAGTCTCGTCCCTGATTATTTATTAACTGTAATTTATTCTAAAGCAGATTCAATAGAAACATAATGGATAATGGTGGTGTTATTGCGTTCCAGACCCCTGCAGTGGTTCTTTGAAATTGTGTGCGTGAAAGATTTTAGTGCTGGTGAGATAGATAAGTGTTTAAAAAGTGTTAATTGTGTGAATTAGTTTGGGGTATGGGACAGTTGTTGCCCTGGAGCTCAGTGATTAGTATCAGTGTTTGCTTCCTGTCTCCTGCTAACTCTCTTCTCCCATGCTCTACCCAAACTCACTTATCCGCCTACAAATGCCTTAAGCTACTACTTTGACGCAGTAATGCGACAGTCACACACACACATACTCACACGTACACAAACAGGGGCTATGCTAAGGCTGGCTGTTTTATAGAACTCTTTAAAACCCAGACCACACATTGCTCTCCCCTCTCTCAAACTCCACATGCTGTGCACCCCACAGCCGAGTGCTGCCACATAATCTCATTGATCCTATTTTCTTACACAGTTTGGGCTCCTTTAATGTGTGGGAAACCAGCAGCGAGCTCCGGTGGTTTATTTCATATATCTAATTATGTCTAATTGACTAAATTTTCTCGTATTAGTCTCTCTCCCATTTATTGTGGTCCCACACTTGTTTTACGTCTGTTTTTAGCTGCTCTTTAGATTGTTTTACCAGCCAGTTCAACAAAAGTCCAGATTTCTGAGGTGCAATGTCAAAGGAATTATTATTAGCAACCATCTAACAATATTACATCTATAACAAGCAAACAACTCTTTTCAGCATAGCAGCAAATCAGCACATTAGAATGATTTCCAAAGGATCATGTGACACTGAAGACTGGAGTAATGGCTGATGAAAATTTAAGCTTCACATCACAAGAATACATTTCATTTTAAAATGTCGGGCAACGATTAATTGCAATTAATCGCATTCAAAATAAAAGTTTTTGCTTATATAAAATATGTGTGTGTTTATATTTATTATGTATATATATAAATGGACACACAGTATATATTTTGAAAATGTTTACATGTATTTACATTATTTATATATATTATATAGATATATATATATATATATATATATATATATATATATATATAGATAATACATATATTTAATATAGAAAAACACAATAACCTTGTATTAATATTTACTGTTTATGTGTGTATTTATATATACATAAATATACACAGTACATACACATATATTATGTAAACAAAAACATTTATTTTGTATGCGATTAATCGCGATTAATAGTTTGACAGAATCATTTATATAAATATTACAAATATGTAAAACATATTTACATATTACATTATGATTGTATCTTTAAGTAAAACGATTCGCCCTGTTAGCATAACTTTCTTTAAAAAAAATTAAAAAATAATAATAATAAAATAATGGAGTGCTATTCCAACAGGGTTCTCACATCGCGGTGCTTGGGCCCTTAAAAAAAACTTTTTAGTTTGTGTATGTCAGGATATAATCCTAAATAGATAATCACTGAAAGTTGCATAAAAAAAAGGCAAACGTGTTTTTGATGTTACAATTATATCTATACCTTCTTTCTGTTCCATTCCTTCCTGTATGTCACACACACCCACATGCAAACACACATCATCTCCCTCTCCCCCAATTACAAATGAGTCCATTAGTGCATGTGCAGTGCGCCCTGTGCTGCCGTCCCATAATGGCAGCTGAGATTTCCATCATGATCATAACGGTTCCCTCGGCTGCCATCAGCACAGATGGAAGGTCTCTCTTTAGAAATGAGCTATCTACCCACCAAAGGGCACATTGCAGGCTTTGTTATTTAGCCCGCTGTGCACGTAATAGCGTGAGTGTGTGCGTAATAACGTGTGTGCAGCCGCACGTGCCAAGTCTGCATTGTGTTTGATGAGCACTGAAAGGTAAATTGGTGATAAAATCGCTCTATACTCACGCGAATGGTAGTAAGACATCCATATTTTACAGTCACCTCTTATGATGCTTTGTTACAGTGAATGGATGCCATTAATTTGCATAGTCAATTGTGTTTTACGTTTTTCTTGCTTCATTTGATTCCGAAGCAAACCAGAGTGCTGGATTCATTACTGTCTTTGATTCATTTAAAACCATGTCGAATGAAAAATTGGAAACTGCATAGAATATGCAAAACATTTATCAGCTTTTTAACATACAACTGCATTTAAAGAAGTGTAAAAATAAAAACCATAAAAAATCGTCCACAAACGCATTCATGTGAACAGTCTAATTAGAAGTGGTTAAAAGTAAATGTGAGAAATGAGAGTACTCTACTGCTTTCTATTTGTCTTGATGTGGAAACACAGGATTCTGGGTACTAATTACCTTGTTACAGATAAACACATGCACACACGGCTCTGCTTTCTCCTGTCACAGTAAACGCCTTTATCTTCAAGCGTTTGTTGTCATATGTCTCAGTAGGGGTCTCGTCTGTGCCGAGATGATGTTTTCTCATGATTTACGTTTGCGAGAATATAAAGATGAGCAGAGAATAGCTTCTTCAGCTTACAGACCTTTACAAACTGCCTGAGGCTTTTAAAAGCTAAGGAATGGCAGATTGAAAGCAAGAAAAATGCATCTTGAAGGACCACAGCACTGAATAATTAAAAGAGATGGGACTGATATGATTGCGTGCTTATGGGAGGAACGTTTTTATCATCCAACCACCTCGCCCCACATTAAAACCAGCCGAAACATTACATAAATGTCTTACTAAATTTATTAAAACATTACTTTTGTTTTTAATATCAAAATCTGTTTAACTGATTGAATGGATAAGCCAATGGATAAGGATATTCGGTCCCACTTTATATTAGGTGGATTTAACTATGTACTTACAAGTGCATCTTTAATTAATATTACTCAGTACATAAATGTATAATTACACTGTAACAAGGACACCTTAAAATAAACCCAAAACACGTTTGCTGCTGTTGAGGTGGGATACAGGTAAGGTTAGGGACAGGTTTGGTGGTATACAGTAGGTAGGTTTAAGGATGGGTTAAGGTTTAAGGGATGGGTCAATAGTGTAGCGTCTGGACTAATCAGACACATCATTTTTCATTTGATTTAACAAATCATTATCCATTCATTACAAACATCACAGACCCCTCACCCAATACACATACTGGTTGCCAAGCATGTCTGAACGAGGCCCAGACCCGGCAACCCTGACACCTTTGCTAGACCATAGAGATTTTACGACTATGGCATGTGAAGTCACCCTCTCCTACAATTTCAGTCAAGTCAAAGTCTGCTTTATTGTCAATTCTGCCACGTGTACAGCACATACATACAGAGAATTTAAAATTGCGTTACTCTCAGACCCTTGGGTGCATACAGATAACATAAATACAGATTAAATACAAAATACAAAATACAACTATACAAAATACAACTATACAAATATACAAATAAGGTAAAATGTAAAAATATATATATAAAGCACAAGGCATATGGAGGATAGAGTGCAAACCAGTAAAGTAAACAACAGTGCAGATATAGTGATGATTGTAGTGCAAAAAAATGATTTGTAGTGCAAAAGAGCTTATTTCAGACTGATTAAAGTGACAGTGTGTGTGTGTTTATTTGGGAGGGGGGAGTGGGAGAGTCCGTCAGGGGGTCAGAGTTCAGTGGTGCATGGGGCAAAAGAGGGGAGGGGGGGCAAGGTCGGGAGGGAGTTCAGCTTCCTGACAGCCTGATGGATGAAGCTGTCCTTCAGTCTGCTGGTCCTGGCCTGGAGACTCCGCAGTCTCCTCCCTGATGGCAGCAGACTGAAGAAGCTGTGTGTCGGGTGGGTGGGATCACCTGCAATGCAGAGGGCTTTGCGGGTGAGACGGGTGTTGTAGATGTCCTGAAGGGAGGGGAGAGAGGCACCAACGATCTTCTCAGCTGCTCTCACTATGCGTTGAAGTGTCTTGCGGCAGGACGCGTTGCAGGCGCCATACCACACAGTGATGCAGCTGGTCAGGATGCTCTCGATGGTGCCTCTGTAGAAGGTGCACATGATGGGGGCCGGGGCTCTGGCTCTTCTCAGTTTGCGGAGGAAGTAGAGACGCTGCTGTGCTTTCTTGGCCAGTGCTGCGGTGTTGTCAGTCCAGGAAAGATCCTCTGTGATGTGCACACCCAGGAACTTGGTGCTGCTCACCCTCTCCACAGTCACACCATTGACTGTCAGAGGAGCATCCTGAGTGCGCACTCTCCTGAAGTCAACAACAATCTCCTTCGTCTTCTCCACATTCAGAGAGAGATTGTTGTCACTGCACCACCCGGCCAGGCAGCTCACCTCGCTCCTGTAGTTTGTCTCATCTCTGTTGCTAATGAGACCCACTACAGTCGTGTCATCCGCAAACTTGATAAGGAGGTTGGAGTTGTGTGACGGTGTGCAGTCGTGGGTCATCAGAGTGAAGAGGAGGGGGCTCAGCACACATCCTTGGGGGGCCCCAGTGTTCAGTGTGATGGTGCTGGATGTGTTGCTGCCGACCCATACTGCCTGAGGTCTTCCAGTCAGGAAGTCCAACAGCCAGTTGCACAGCGAAGTGTTGAGCCCCAGCTGGACCAGTTTGTGAATGAGCTGTTGAGGGATGATTGTGTTGAATGCTGAACTGAAGTCTATGAACAGCGTTCTGACGTATGAGTCTTTTTTGTCCAGTTGTGTGAGTGCTGAGTGGAGGGTAGTGGTGATGGCGTCATCGGTCGAGCGTTTGGTCCGATATGCAAACTGGAAGGGGTCCATGGAGGGGGGGAGGGCAGACTTGATGTGGTGCATGACTAGCCGTTCAAAGCACTTCATGAGGATGGGGGTAAGTGGAATTGGATGGTAGTCATTGAAGCAGGATGGAGACGACTTCTTCGGGACTGGAATTATGGTGGTAGCTTTGAAGCATGTGGGGACAACAGCCCGACTTAGCGAGATGTTGAAAATGTCTGTGAATACATCAGTGAGTTCCACTGCACAGTCCCTCAGTACACGCCCAGGAATGTTGTCAGGACCCGGAAGCTTTCCGTGCATTGTCTGCTGATGGATCTCCTCCTGCTGTCCAGGGGGGGGGGGGGGACGGCGTCATCACCTGGTCGCCGGGAGGAGGTGGAGTCTTCTGTGCAGTTGTGCTGTTTTGTGCCTCAAAGCGAGCGAAGAAGACGTTAAGCTCGTTCAGCTGGGAGATGGTGCTGTCACAGGTGCGTGTTGGGGGCTTGTAGTCCGTAATGGTCTGTATTCCCTGCCACAGGCTCCGAGTGTCTCTGCTGTCTCTGAATGATGGTCTATCCTCCTGGAGTACTGTCTCTTAGCCTCTCTGATGCCGCGGGAAAGGTTGGCCCTAGCTGTCTTCAAACCCACCTCATCTCCAGCTCTGAAGGCAGCGTTCCGCGTCTTCCAGGAGTCCGTAGACCTCACCTGTTAGCCACGGCTTCTGGTTGGCCCGTACAGTGATGGTCTTTGTGACTGTTACATCATCAATACACTTGGTGATGTAGGCAGTGACAGTCTCTGAGTACTCCTGGAGGTCTGTGGTGTTATTGTATGTGGCAGCCTGCTTAAACATATTCCAGTCAGTGGTGTTAAAACAGTCTTGAAGAGCCTCTGACGACCCTTCCGGCCACACTTGTATCTGTTTATGAACTGGTTTGGTGACTTTAACGAGCGGTCTGTATGCAGGCATTAGCATGACAGTGATGTGGTCTGAGGCACCGAGGTGGGGGAGGGGGAGGGCCTTGTAAGCTCCTCTCTGGGTGGTGTAAACAAAGTCCAGAGTGTTGTTTCCCGTGTTGGAAAGTCTATGTGTTGGTGTATTTTTGGTAACACACTCTTTAGGTCTGCATGATTGAAATCCCAGGCCAAGATGAGAAAAGCATCAGGGTGGTCTGTCTGCTGCTCACTGATGTGCTGGTACAGTTCATTTAGTGCCTCGCTCCTGTTGCTGTTGTTGGAGCTGGGAGGGATGTATACAGCAACGAGCAGTATGGCTGTATATTCCCTCGGTAGATAGAACGGCCGGCACTTAATAATCATAAACTCCACCAGGGGTGAGCAGTGTTTGCAGACCACAACAGCATCGCGGCACCACGCATCATTGATGTAAACACAAAGCCCTCCGCCACGGGTCTTACCTCCCTCTACGTGAGCTCTGTCCGCTCGATAGCATGTCAGTTGATCGAGATGAATAGCGCAGTCCGGGACGCTGTTGTTGAGCCATGTTTCCGTTAACACAAAAACACAACAGTCTCTTACAGTCCTCTGAGTTGAGCGTAGTAGTCGGATGTAGTCCAGTTTATTGTCCAAAGAGCGTACGTTAGCCAGTACGATGGTGGGGATAGCCGGCTTGTGTGGGTTAGCCGCTAGCCTAGCCCGGATACCTCCGCGCTTACCCCTCTTCTGCTTCCTCTCGCGCCGCTTGTGGCGCCTCCGCTGTGGGCGAGATGCAGCAGTGGGGGTCGGTGATGGTGTGGGCCTCCGGAGCAGACCGAGATCCCTCAGCTCTTCGGTGTGCGCAGAGTTTAAGTCTAAAAATGTGGTTCTGCCGACATCGAGAAGAAACTCACGACTGTATGCGCGCTTAGAAACAAATAGACGTGATGAATGCGTACAAAAACACTGCGACTCACAAGACAAAAAACACGAAAACACCTTTCTGTCGGGAGAGAGAGAAGCCGCAGCGTGTGAACGCGCCGCCATCTTGGATCAAGATCACTGTGGAAATCCACAGTGCACAGTAAAAATTGACTCTTCTCTAATTAATTAATAGGAAAACCTTTCTTTGAATGAACACACATATCCTTCAGGTCATTGTGTATATTATTGCTGTCTTGTATATTATCTGTTTTATTGTAGACTAGTTTATGCATGCTTATGATAGAACCACTCATTCATGTAACCTTACATATAACGTGTTTGGTCTCTATTAATTCGTATTCGGATGATCTAATTGAGAGTGTATATTGTATGTTTACACCTACGCAACATATTAGTGTTCTAAGAATCTTTATTATTTTGTGCATCCACACCCCAAGCGAATTACATTTGCAAATTGCCATGCCCTCACACAAAGGGTCGTAAAACCCTCCAGCAATTGCAACCTCCCGCTTGGAATTCGCCTTGACTGTCTTTTCCATTCAACAAGATTCTCTGACTCAAACTGGTTCTTTTTCATCAACCAACTTCAGCAAAGATCACTGGGACTTTAAGATTTCATCAAGCCTTTCTTTCAGACAGACGATACGTGCAAGTATTCAAACTTAGTCTTATTAATTGATACATTAGGTATCATTTGCACCTTTTTACAAAGGTGTGTTTGAACTAAGAATCTGATGTTTCCCTCGGGTAGATCTGCTGAATATGCAAATGGTTCCATAACTTCATATTCTTATTTCTCTTCTCTTTACTGCGTTTAACTAAGCTTTAACGCTTTCCTATACAAACTGTATGTGTGTGTGTGTGTGTGTGTGTGTATGTGTATGTTAGACCATTTGTGTTTTCTGTGTATGTTAGACTAGTTTTAAGTGTTTATGTAGTTAATAAAGCCTTACTTGTATCACACTTGACGTTGTTCATTGTTTTCTCATAACTGGAGTCACTTAATCATGCAGATTTATGTTACAAGCTTTTGTAGAATTGTACATTAAGAAAGTTATTTCCTTTAACCAGGGAATTAACGTTCTTAGAATTGACAGACAGTTGACCCTGAGAGGTCAAGTAAATATCTACAGCGGATCTAAATATTTATAATTAATTATAACTAGTTATGATTAATTATTCATATTTCCCCATGAGCTGATTCGCTACAATAGTGTAATTATAAACGTAATTACATAAATAATTACAGATGTAAGTACAAAGTAGTTAAGGCCACCTAATATAAAGTTGGACCGGATAATCATTTTTCAAACCAATTATGCAAAAAATAATTTACTCACCCATATGTTGATCCATACCTGTATGACTTTCTTCCTTACCTTTCTGCTTTTATCCATACAATGATAGTCAATGGGGTCCAAAACAACACTGGACACTATTAACTTTCATTGCATGGATTAAAAACAGAGATTTTTTTTTCAAAATAACTTTTTCTTTTCCACAGAAAAAATAAATTATACAGGTTTGGAAAGACATGAGGATGAGCAAATGATGATCATTTGTTATTGACATCAATTGTAATACACTGTGTCCGAACTGATTTTAAGCTCTGGAATTTTAAACTACCTCATATCAGTCCTATTTGCTAGACATTACATTTACATTAGCTTTTAAATTAAGTGTCTGTACGCTAATGTGACATTGGGTTTAATTAACCTAGAGTGAATCATTAGTTTCTAACTAAAAAAAACAACAAACTAACCATCCTCTGAGGTTCATTAATCTTAATTTCTCTCCAGAGGGCCACTTAGTGTCGGTGATCTGTCCTGAGTCGCTTACACCCTCACTTACACAGACTGGACACAATCAATGGCTCTCCTGCTCTCTGAGCCCGAGGGACCATTGCTGAGGTGTTTAAATAGGCCCTGCTAACAGCAGAGAGACAGTGGAGAGAATACCACAACCATTGCATCACACTGCTGTCAAGACGTCCATATAGAAATGAGCTTCAGTCACAATGCAGGACATCAGCAGGGCAGCCTCATTATTCCCAGTCAATACTGGCTGTCACAAAAGACGTAGGGTGTGGATGAACACACACACACACACACACACACGGATGTAAGGCGAAGTCCTTATGGGCATTATATTTACATATTTGCAGCTTGACACACTAGACCCTTAAGCCTAGACAATGGGGCTGTTTTAATAAGAGCTGAAATGTCTCCCATGAGGCCTCAGTTGCACATCCAGCTGGGGGATTCCATTTAATTTCCCTCAGGCCGACAACGTCTTGTACACATAATTGGAGCCGCACGCAAAACAGGCCGAGCTCTTTTGTCGATCATCCTCTTGGGGTTAATCAGGACACAGACGGACACGATTTTCCTGACCTGACCTGTTTTTGCAAAGCTGAACACCCTCCAATTATTCTGCTGTAACAAGCGTGTTGGTGAACACTTGGGACGGGAGACTAAGGATGTGTCTACACATGAGTCTGCGTGTCCAGTGCACTCAGTGTATACGCAAATCTCTATAATAATAATGCAAACAGGTATTACTATGCTATATAATTTTTATCTCAAATTTGAGATGTTGTTTTTTGAGCACATACTGTGTACCAAAGTAGATGGGGGAACCCTTAACTACTCAAAGCTCTTTAAAAAGAATATATATATATATATATATATATATATAAAATATATAATTATATATATATATATATATATATATGTGTGTGGTTGTTGTTGTGTGTGACCCCTGGACCACAAAACCAGTCATAAGGGTCAATTTTTCGAAATTGAGATTTATACATCATTGAAAGCTGAATAATTAAGCTTCCCATTGATGTATGGTTTGTTAGGATAGGACAATATTTGGCTGATATACAACTATTTGAACATCTGGAAATCTGAGGGTGCAAAAAAAAATTCTAAATATTAAGAAAATCGCCTTTAAAGTTGTCCAAATGAGTTCTTAGCAATGCATATTACTAATCAATTATTAAGTTTTAATATATTTACAGTAGTACATTTACAAAATATCTTCATGGAACCTGATCTTTACTTAATATCCTAATGATTTTTGGCATAAAACAAAAATCAATAATTTTGACCCATGCAATGTATTTTTGGCTATTGCTACAAGTATACCCCAGCGAGTTATGACTGGTTTTGTGGTCCAGGGTCATATTCATATTAATATAATATATATATAATATATATATATATATATATATATATATATAATAGGGTGCATTCAATAAATTAGAATGTCGTGGAAAAGGTCATTTATTTCAGTAAGTCAACTCAAATCGTGAAACTCGTGTATTAAATAAATTACATGCACACAGACTGAAGTAGTTTTTTTGGTTCTTTTAATTGTGATGATGTTTGCTCACATTTAACAAAAACCCACCAATTCACTATCTCAGTAAATTAGAATACTTCATAAGACCAATGAAAATTTTTTTTTAGTGAATTGTTGGCCTTCTGGAAAGTATTTTCATTTATTGTACATGTACTCAATACTTGGTAGGGGCGCCTTTTGCTTTAATTACTGCCTCAATTCGTCGTGGCATGGAGGTGATCAGTTTGTGTACTGTTGAGGTGGTATGGAAGCCCAGGTTTCAGTGGCCTTCAGCTCATCTGCATTTTTTGGTCTCTTGTTTCTCATTTTCCTCTTGACAATACCCCATAGATTCTCTGTGGGGTTCAGGTCTGGTGAGTTTGCTGGCCAGTCAAGCACACCAACACCATGTTAATTTAACCAACTTTTGGTGCTTTTTGGCAGTGTGGGCAGGTGCCAAATCGTGCTGGAAAATGAAATCAGCATCTTCATGAAGCTTGTCAGCAGAAGGAAGCATGTAGTGCTCCAAAATGTCTTGGTAAACGGGTGCAGTGACGTTGTTTTTCAAAAAACACAATGGACCAACACCTGCAGATGACATTGCACCCCAAATCATCACAGACTGTGGAAACTTAACACTGTACTTCAAGCAACTTGGGCTATGAGCTTCTCCACCCTTCCTCCAGACTCTAGGACCTTGGTTTCCAAATTAAATACAAAACCTGCTCTCATCTGAAAAGAGAACTTTGGACCACAGTCCAGTTCTTCTCCTTAGCCCAGTTAAGACGCCTCTGATGTTGTCTGTGGTCCAGGAGTGATTCAAGAGGAATACGACAACTGTAGCCATATTTCTTGACACGTCTGTGTGTGGTGGCTCGTGATGCCTTGACCCCTGCCTCAGTCCATTCCTTGTGAAGTTCAGTCCACTCAAATTCTTGAATCGATTTTGCTTGACAATCCTCATAAGGCTGCGGTTCTCTCAGATGGTTGTGCATCTTTTTCTTCCACAATTTTTCCATCCACTCAACTTTCTGTTAACATGCTTGATACAGCACCTGTGAACAGCCAGATTCTTTGGCAATGAATGTTTGTGGCTTAACCTTCTTGTGAAGGGTGTCAATGATTATGATTGTCTTCTGGACAACTGTCAGGTTAGCAGTCTTCCCCATGATTGTGTAGCTAGTGAACCAAACGAAGACATTTTGAAGGCTCAGGAATCCTTTGCAGGTGTTTTGAGTTGATTAGCTGATTGCATGTCACCATATTCTAATTTGTTGAGTTAGTGAATTGGTGGTTTTTTGTTAAATGTGTGCCAAAATCATCACAATTAAACGAACCAAAGACTTAAACTACTTCAGTCTGTGTGCATTGAATTTATTTGTTTCACAATTTGAGTTGAATTACTGCAATAAATGACTTTTCCAGACATTCTAATTTATTGAGATGCACCAGTATATTAGTGGTGCGTCAATCCTATATTCAATATCGGTATCGGCTCCGATACTGGCATTTTCTGCTGGATCGGGGTATCGGTCAGACGAGACCGATCCAAATCCGATATTCTGTGTATACTATTCTGTGTTATTATTAATCCCCACGAAAGCGACATAAACATTATAAAGCACAATAAAGTTTTTGTGCACTATATTTCAAGTCTTCTGAAGCTTTTCCATAGTTTAATGTGAGGTACAGGTGAATATTTAAGTCAAGTTCACGTAAACTCTTCTCTCCGCATCGGCTGTCTGTCATCCTCCATTCAGCATTCAAACTGCGGGTCACGTTTGGTTATGACAGTCAAGACGATGAAACTCTTTCCAAGATGATTAAATGTTCCTAATGTTGTACTTGATCTGTAAATAAAGATAAATGGTTTTCCATAAAAGCACTTTATCTTGCTGGAGTTTCGTTTTGTTTCTAAATCATGTAAATTTTCTTCCGATATCTGGTTAGAATCCAAGACTGGAGTAGGAGCACTATGCATTGTTCGTCCATGAGCACGTTACTGCAATTTCAACTGTTTAAAGAGAAAAGGCTGATAACTACGCACATATTCTACACTACACATCAATATCTCTCACTTTGTGCTTTGATTTCTCTATGTGGATCGCTTCGCGTTATGATTCCGTGTTGCTTTCAGCGCGTCATTCTGGCACACGATTTGCATAAGCACTTGAGTTGCTCTTCATTTGAAGCCTGTAGTATCATAAATACTTTTGCGCATGAAAGATTATTAATAGCCTTTCTTGATTGTCTTATCTATCATATTTTGCTGCCTCATTACTCTGCTATACATTTAAAAGAAATGTATTTTAATTTATATAGTAGTCAACATTTGAAGTGGATAAAAAAGTTCATCAAAGTTTTCCTAAGACTAGAATGGGTATTGTTTTGGTTTTAGGACAAATTTGATGAAAGGTTTTGATCCACTTCAAATGTTGACTACTGTAGTATATATTTATATATAAATATATTTACTTGTTTTTTATTAATGTATTTTACAACAATACAAAGAGTAATGTGTAGGCCTACCAGATTTAGCCCTACGCTTATTCACTTTTATTTGTTACCCACTAAATTTATTTTTTTCACTAAAGGTTTAGGATTTTATAAAATTATTGTGCACTCATGATTTTTCTAGAGTAACTTTTGCTACTGAATTATCCATTAACCTAGTTTTTTTGTCATAGATTTTGATTATATTTTTGTTTGTTATTTTTTTCTTTATAATGAAGCTGTCTATATTTAGTGTTTTGTGTGTAACATACAAAAGAGTGATGATCTACCTACACATTGAGGTATAGAAATTCTACACTCATTTAAAAAAACTGCTCTGGTATCGGATCTATATGGTTGCTTAAAAAGTGGGTATCGATCCAGTCCCTAATCATTAATATATATATATAGATATATATATATATATTATATAATATACAGTACATAAACATACACTGTATACACACACACCACACATGAATAATAAAAATGTAAAAGAAGCAATACATAGACAAAATAACAATTACACAAAATGGAAAAACTCGAGACTTATAGGTGTAAAAATAGAGACAAAATGAATATCACAAAATAAAAATAAAGCTATTATTTAAAAAATTTTAATAAAAGCAAGAATATAAAGCGTACAAAAATAGAATAATAAGTGCTGTTTATAAAGGTATTAGTATGATATCTATCTACCCTGGTTGCATTTTTATTTTATTTTTTAGGTTTCGAGTGCAAACCATGACCTACCATAGAAATTTTGGGCAAACCTTAACTACACACAAAGCTTAATATAAATAAAAAATGTAAACTTACTAAACAACAATATACATCAATTTAAAAAATCAATATGTAAAAATAAAACCATTAAAAAAAATTAAATAAATAAAAAAAATATAAAGGTCATAAATCCACACATTAAAACTAACTCGAAGAAAAAGTAAAAAAAAGATACAGTTATGATACTATTATGAAGATAAAAACTAACAATATATTATATATATCATAAGATATATATATATATATTATATATAGTATTACACACTGTATATACAAAATATTATTTAAAATAAAAAATAAACCATGAAAATAAAGGCATGTAAAAGATCAAATAAAATTTACATAAAAACAAATCTGCAGCGAGGTTCTTTTTTATGAGCTCAATGCAATGCATGATAATGCATGTTTCAGTAAAGAAAGAACAGAAAAAATAAATCCATAAACTTGTCTTTTCTGAAGTCAATAATTGCTGTTCAAAACAAAGTTTATGGACATTTGCGTCACAAAAACCAAAATGCCAATGGACAAGAACACTTATTGCATGTTTCCATATGAGTCACAGTGCAGTGGCTAATGGTCTGTGTGTAGGTGTGAAGACCTTGACAGACATCCACCATACATATGGCCTCAGTTTAACCTTGGACTGTCTGGGAACAGCAATCAGCCTGCGGAGGATGCGAAGGCAGAGACAGAGCGAAGGGTGAAGAACAAAGAGATGGACGTGAAGTAACATGTTCTACTATTCCATGTGTTAGGAGACGTGGATCTGAACCCAAGGTCTGACTGCATACATTATTTTAGCTAGATAACAGTCAACCTGTTCTCATTTATATTCATGAGCACAGATAGCTAGACACATCTCAGACCAGGTGAGATCCATCACACAACTACAAGTCTCACATGGAATTGAATATTCTAGAGCACTTTTCAGGTGCATGCTGACAAGTCACACGTAGATCTTTCACTAAACTTTGTAGTTAGTTAGTTAGGTGGGAAATGTAAAAAATATATTATATTATATTATACAATATACAACAGTTCTTTCTGGTCCTCAAATCTGATTGGCTAATAAGAGTACGATATTAGAGTGATATCAGAACTCCAATAGCTGTTTCACAATTAGTAATTGTATCACTCTGCTTGCGGTACTTCTTACAGTGAGTGTCATGGTGGATGCCCAAATTTTATAAATATTACTGCTTTGTGTCACGGAATGTAGTTTTAAGAGTTTTTTTTTAGGTGAGAATGTACTTGTTTGGACTTCAGATATGCCGTTTGTTAATAAAGATAACGTCTATTGGAAAATTTGCTTCGACGTTTTCGAAGGTGCGAGCTCCAATGGTCCAGCGAAGCTCTGCGCTCATGAAGCAAGCCGCCGAGAGCGCCTCACCTCAGCCAGATCTTCTGGAATTTACCGCTGGCTCTGATTTCTCGGCAGTGGTTAAAAATGAGATGTAATTCGTTTTGGGTAAATCTAACTGGCAGTCTTTGTCTCATTAATCTATTATTTGTTCCAGAGCAAATAGTTTTAGCAAAATCTTATGTTTATGTAAATTCAATGCTGTATATCAGAGCTCTGTCT
This sequence comes from Sinocyclocheilus anophthalmus, assembly GCA_018155175.1. NCBI lineage: Eukaryota > Metazoa > Chordata > Actinopteri > Cypriniformes > Cyprinidae > Sinocyclocheilus > Sinocyclocheilus anophthalmus. The sequence goes on from JADLZN010011778.1 coordinate 71,243, forward strand.
TTGTACTTTTGACTGAATTGCCTAACAACTTTTTTGATGGCTGTTGTTGTTTATTAAATAATATTATTCAATAAATAATATTTTATATACATAATAGTATTTAGTATTGAGAAACAGTGCTTGTTTGTGATGGTGATTTTAGTTACATTATTACGCCATTAGATGGCTACAAGAACTGTTTTTTATGATCAGCAGTAAAGACTTTTTACTATGACAATAACCGCAAAAGGAAGTTATTTTAGTTTCAACAACACTTGACTCAGCAAACAATTGCACTGACAGCAAAATCACCTTAACATATTAAGAACATTAATGTTACTACAGGTGGAATAACGCTTTCCTCATCCGAATTATTGCATGTTTTATTGTGAATATGAGATTGATCTGAAGAATGACTGCTGTATCAAATGCAGGTAATTACAATTTCTCAGTCAATCTCTCTCTCATAATATACTCTACATAATACAGTGAGCTTTAATACAGTACAATAAGCTTTCAATGAAGTAACTGAATTTTCTTTTGTTACTAGTTCTAAAGTGACGTTTTGGAATTAGTAACAAAGGCTTGGGCCTACTCAGCTGTTTAACTGTCTGACTTTGAAATGAATCTGTGGCGGGAGGAAGTAGTTCTGCACAAAAGAGGGCTTTTAAAGACACTCCGTTGTTATTTTGTTTATGCATTTACACACTTGTGCCGTCGAACTGTTGTATAAATGCAATATCACACTCGTAGCCGTGAGATATGGTTGTATATCGGCATGCTGTGATTACCTACGGCACTCGGCCTATATATTGCTTATATATTATATTATATTTAGTGCTGTTAATTGATAAAAAAAATAACTAATTAATCACATATTTTCTGAAATTAATCGCGATTAAAGATGTTAAATATACTTTTATATTGCAATAATTTCAATAATTTCAATCTTCAAATTAATGTACAAACATAAAGACAGTATATTTTTTTATATTTGTTTAGTGGCATCTTTTTTTATGACTGAAGGCAGTATCACTGATACCATACTACTGATGTCTCCTTTAGAAACTGTGTCTTTCTTTTCCTAATATTTAAACATTGACCAATGAGCCCTTCAACATTACAGTATATCAAGAGCTATCCGTTACCATTATTAGACTTTTAAAAAATTACTTCTAATTTAATTGAACTTAAAACAATCTTCACATAAACCTGTTATAATGTCATATTTACCTGTGCCCTTCAACAAGTAGGAAATGTACAGAAATTGAATAAAGTTATCAAAAACTAAATTCTAAATTAATTATAGATGAATCTTTAAAGCTACAAAATTATTGATTTCCTCTTCTTTCTTTTCTTCTTTGATTAACAGACATGACAGACGCTGGGTTATTAGGTTATTGGGCTGCTATTACTTTAAGAGCTGCCGCTGCTGAACGTGAAGCCGATCTGACACGCATGCCTTGTAGTTTCATCAGCGAGCGTTAATATTAATATACTCCCTACAGCGGTGCCGCTGGGTAGTTGTGGACTGTTGCGTGGAGTGCGCTTCTGAAAAGTCTCCCATTTGATGTGGTCGTAAAGATGTTCTGCATCTAAATAAACACAATTCTTGTCAAGAAAAAAAGAGACAAAAGTAGCAGTTGTGAGTGGGGTGGCCAACTAGCTCCACCCCTGTGTTAAACATTTTTTAACGCTGTTAAACTGGAAAAATTAATCGCCTGCATTAACACGCTAATTTTGACAGCACTAATTAAATTATATTATATTATACATCCTGATAATTCATTTGTATTATACCTTACTTTGATGTTGTTTGCAGTTTGCAACACTGATCGAATCATTTTCACCTAAAGCTTTGCCACTTTATCATTATTCACAAGGGATGTTTCCCTTCAATTCCATTTCAAGGACTTGGCAACCTTGTCTGATTCACACAGGTGCATTATTACCTTTTATTGGCTTGTGCAAATGAATGCTGAGGTTGAGGGCTCTCAGGAACGTCTGTTAATGGAAAATATAAAATATCTCATGCCTTGGGTTGGAAGTCAACATAAAAATGTAAAATCAAAGAAGTCACTGAACTATTTCTCCAGGTTAACCTTTCTTTTGTGTGCGATTTCATTCCACACAGCCTCTCTATGCTATGCTGGAAATAATAGTGTTTGCTCAGAGGAAAAAAGCAATTCATGACTTTTCACTCAGTGGGTTGCTACACAACTAATCAAGAATGATCTTGACCCTTTTTCCATCTCCAAGTGCCTGACTAGATGTATAAAAGTCAGTTTATGACCACATGTGATGTTGTGGCAGGGCTACTGTCCATCCCTATCCATAAGAGGTCAGACAGGAATGTGCAGAGCCAAAAAAAGAGTATTGCGTTCGTAGGGCCCCTGCTGCGAGGTTGTGTCCCTAATGGCAAGAGCACACAGCATCAGTCTCAGCCCTGGATACAAACCCCAACCAGTCAACCTCCCACCACACTGAGCTCTCGTCGGGGACTAAAGAGCCATCAGGGACTCTCATGTGTGTGT